>JAOBRG010031124.1:0-16062 GCA_027574985.1 Umimayanthus nakama | reverse complement strand
AGTTCATGTAATTCTCATGGTGACTACTATTTATGCAAAGATTTCATTATTCCAGGATGAATAGTAAAAAAATTAAGAAGACTAGGGGGCCCGGGGAATCCCCGGCCCCCTCCCCTACCGGGCTGTGACTTAAACCCCAGGCCAGAAAGGGTCAAAAGAACCTGCACATTTTCTCAATAAGATTTGGCTAATGCCAGTGTTATGAAATCTTAAGTGAGGGTGCAACTTGATATCTCAGACAGAAATCATTGTGAGCCACTGATACACGTAGCAGCCCGGCTAACTCTCTCGGCAACCACTGAACCTTGCATTTGTTGTAAAAGGTTGCTAAAAAACCCTGCAGTGAGCAACTGAAATGCAGTTATTGTATTGTGAGAAAAAATGAATCTATCTTTATCTTACACTATAAGCTAATTGTATCTAGTAGGAAAAGTAAAGTCCTCTCAAAATGTATAGTTGGAGAACTTACCCGTTGAAAGAGTTCTAAAATTCATTTGACTATAAACATAAACAGCAGCCACTTTAATTGCTTAGATTCATTGCTTTTTTCATGTTTATTGCAAGTACATAACACAAAGTTCTAACTTTGAATGACAGCTCCAGGTTCTCTCCTCCCCAGATGTTCATTCCATCATCATACTGACCAACCTCTGTGAAGTAGCTCCTGTCAATAGCAAACAAGCCTCCAGCCATTGTAGGTGACCTGAATAGGAAGGGCAAACATAGAATGATCACAAATACATTCTCCTATAATGGAGTGGAGTAGATTTGACCAATTCTTAAGCTGGCAACAATGAAACTGCAGCAAAACAGTTTACTAAAGTTATATAATATTAAAATATTAAAATGGCCCGTCTTGTCAGCAGTCAAGATACAGAAGTTCCAGCAAGACACACTAGATTGCAGCGGTAGGGCTTTCGATAGTAGGGTTTCGCTTGCTTAAATATTGACCATTCAATTTGCGTTTTATATGTTAGTATATATATTACAGTGTATAACTATGTTGTAGCTAGTTCTTAATTTCAGTTAAACTTTAATTCTAACTGGTTACTACTTACTTAGATATTTTCTAATTAGTTACTTTCTTTTTCTAGCTCATCAACTTTTTTCTAACTTAGTAGTTGTTTTTCAAACTGCATAAATTTTTTATTATTTTTCAAATTAAAGCATAGAACAATTTTTTCTCCATTCTTATCTAGAACTGATCCTGACCTTACCCTAGCCCTAACCCTCCCAATTTTTTAAATTTCCTTTTTAGTGCCAAATACCAATGGTCCTTACCTGGGCATGAACACCAACCTTACACCTCATCTCTGGATCACTAGTCCACTGCTTTACCAATTGAACTAGAGCGGATTTGATGCCAGAGCTTCGACTTTTTAGTGCGTATTTATAAGAATTGTCAAATATTTTTATTATTAGTTAGAAAAAATTAACTAGTAAGCAAAAATTAACCAGTTGAGAAAAAAAAAGAAGTTAGAAAACAATTAACTACTGTAGTTAAAAACAAAACAAAACTGACAATCAAAATTAACTGTAGCATGTATTACGGCAAAGAGATATTTTTGGGAAAGCTTAGAAAATATAAACAAACTTGAGATTGGACAGGGATTTTAGACGCTTAATAAACAATCAAAAAATGGGTACCAACTAGTTTTTCTTCGAGATCTTGCCTAGTTTCAAAGTAGATCAGTTATTTATTGTAAGATGCTCCAATACTACTGTGAGTTACAGTAACGGATAATTACCGTATTGGCTTGACATAATCTGCTTTGTTTTTGAGCAGTGAATTTGGCACTGGTTCCCATGAGAAATGCAAACCCCAGTTAAAGCCACCACGAACCAATGGTGAAGCTGTATATTCAAATGTATCGGAACTTATCAAGTCAATCACTGGACAAACGACTGTCTTTGGGTTCTCTTTTATGCGCTGTAATAGGGGTGGCAACCAATTAACATTCACTTCACAATGGCTATCAAGGAACACAAGCACATCTGCACCAGCTGCCTGAGCACCAACCATTCTGCCACGGATAAGTCCTTCACGTTTAATAGTCCTGACAATCTGAACCTTTTGAAGAGTTGTCACATAGACATCAAGTTTAGTTTTCAGAAAGTCAAACGAGCTGTGGTCATCAACTAAAATGATCTCATGCAAGAGATGGGAAGGTGTGTTATTTAAAACACTGTGTACAGTTCTCAGCAGTACTGACCAAGCCTCATTGTAAAAGCATATTATTACGCTTGTAGTTGGAAGAACTGTGGAATATACTTTACTGTGACATCTGAAAGACAAAAATGTTTTATCAGTAATTAAATTTACTGATTGTACAACAGCAGTAATTCAAGTTCTAAATATATGACAATATATGATTTTAAAAGAGTACATGTATATCGGAGAGTATATAAAAATTGCAAAATAAATTTTGATCTGAAATGGTGTTTTCCTGAAGCATGCTCCCCTATAGCCCTCTGGTAATGATTGTGGGGAATCGGGGGGGGGGGGGAAAGGGTACTGAACAGAAATTTTGGTGGGGGTGTGCCGCTGGTCTTCCAGAAACCTGACCCTGTTCTAAACTAGACTTAGCTTGGCTTTGATACTCTGTTCTAAACTGGATACCCAAAACCCATGCCAAAAATAGAGTTACGTGTATTCAATACATGTCCATATGTCTCTCAAGAAAATTTATTGCAAACTGAATTAAACTGTTTATAAGTTTTATGCTGTTCTATGCCCTGTTCCCAACATTATTTTCCTGATTTGTATACCCTGTTCTTAACTCGAAGGCCTGAAAACCATACCCTGGCCAGCAGCACATACCCATATAGTCAATGTATGGGAGTACCCCCCCCCCCCACCAGTGGGGAATCTACCCAAATTTAGTCCCCCGCCAGTGGGGAATCTACCCAAATTTAGTTAAACAGGCTGAACCTAATATTTTGTCCATCCCAACCTCCTCCTCCGATCCCACGAAGTGGGGATCTTCCCTGAAATAAATAGGAAAAACCTCGACTAGTGTGTATACTAGCTGCAACAACTGCAAACACCACACTCAGAGAAACTGTCCGTTTGTGTGTGTGTGTGCAGAGCAGGGGCTGGGGGTATCTCAGAACTGGAACGAGTGTACGTGGGCTCAAACTGGAAATAAGTCCAGGGGGAGGGTTTCCCTCACCCGTACGCGTGACGAGGACACAGACAATACTTGCAACTACACAATTATACTTACAACTTGTTTCGTGTATCAGGAATCTTTCGGTGAAATCCAAGTCGATTGCTTATTAGTAAATTAAAGGCATGTTTATTGTAACCTTCGTCTCGGACCGCCTGATCTTGTTTGTTTCGAATGATGCCAAGCATCGCCAAGTCTTGTTGGTCATTTTTTGTACGGAGCTTTCTGTGCAAGAAGGACAAAGAAGATGATCCGCTCCACATAAACCAGACTGCAAGCACGAGGCTGCACAATAACAAGTAGCGAACAGGCAACTTGCAGCCCATTTTAAAGACAGCTATAATAGTTTATCAGTTTCTCGAATATTGTCTGATGCCACACTTCATGACACATGTCTAATGTCCAAGCACGTGTAAAGATAGAGTTCCAATTACTCGATACTGACCAAGCAAATTCTTATCGAAGATTCGTGTAATCCTCAGCGTAAACTATAGCTCAGTTAGACCTTCGTCCCTTTTCTTTCTTTGTGTTTCTCATAAACACAACAGTCAACAGGAAGCAAGCTGACTTGTTTCACCCGAAAGGTAGACTTGTTATTGGTGAATTGCGTGATTTATGTGCAGCGCGCTGAAATGACGAAACTCGCGCCAATTTTAGGATTGCTACGACTTGGAAGTCAGCGATCTCCAACTCGTTCACATCTTTGTCCTCATTTGACTTTCTCTTCCTAAGAAATAAAAACACGACTATTCATTCTTTGAAGAAATACTATTCACGAAAGTATACGTTTCAAAAAGTGATTTGATGGAGACAGACAATTTACATGTCAATATACATAACTAACTTACACTGCGCACGTGTGCACTGCATGCAAACGCCAAATTAAAAAATTTGCTTCTCACTCACATTTTATTGTTTTTAATACCTGTTTCTGTTTGATCGCAGAAAAAGTTATGAAAACCGCACCGGAGTACACTTGAGATATACTTATCCAGGTGCATGCAAATCAAAAATACTATTTTCATGATGATGGCTGATGCCGTGATGGGTCCACAATTCAACATTTCATTTGATGATTCATTATCTCACCTTGTTCTGGAAGATTTTTCTTGTTTTAAAGGATATGTTACAAGCAAAGTGTCATTCCATTTCAAAAATTTACACCAGCTCAGCTGCAGCAGGGAGGTGCAGTGAGTCGGAAAATTTAGAGGAAACTTTCGTTTTTCTTCGTTAAGACTTCGGTTAACTTCGGAAGCAGTCGCATCGTTGTCGGCGAGGCAAGTGATCAGTGCAGAGATCACGTGGTTTTGTGCGGCGGGTTCCCATTTCTACTTGGCCGCCATGTTGGTTCACGGTTTACGGCGTGCGGCAAGGGCCGCTCTTAGACCAAGCCTTTTGGCCGGTTCTTTGAGGCATGCACAACGAAAAACACTTCCAGCATGCTACCAGCTGTGTAAGTAGCATTTTGAGCTGTTTCTATAAATTTATTCGGTATAGGCCAAGAGTTTCGGGAGATTGCAAATCGCTCTCAGTTTGGTCTTTGGACACGTTTGCCGGCCACATGTTTCCACTCCAATTTTCACCAATGACCGGCAGTTTGATCTCCAAAATGTCTTTCTTCGTTTTGGCGGTTAACACTTTTCTCCTTTTGTTTACTTTTGTAGCTATCATTTTCCTCATTTGCTTTGCTTCTTTTGTGAAAAACTAAAATGACTATACATTAATTTCCAGATTCAAGGAGGTACGTTTCGACCGACAAGCCAGTTTCTGCGGCTGCTGCACAAGCTGCATCATCCAGAACGGCTGGCACACCTGCGGCAACTAAACCTGGAGCAAAGGGGAGAATTATTGCTGTTATCGGTGCTGTTGTAGACGTTCAGTTCGATGAAGGGTTGCCACCTATATTGAACGCTTTAGAAGTCCAAGGACGATCTTCCCGACTTATCCTGGAAGTTTCTCAGCACTTAGGTAAGTAGCTAGTTAAAAACTAAATTAGAATCTGAAAACTAAAGACAAAGTAAATCCAACAAATCTTTATTAAAGTTGAAATATATATGTTTTTAAAACATTGTAAGTTTGGCATTCGTCCGACATTGGTTACGGCCACAGGGAAAGCCAGAATGAAGGGGGTGGGAAGAGCACCTCCAGTCGTCCAGACTTCACTGCAATAATCCAGCATGATTGTCAGACCTGTCATTTCATATATGTCATTAGACAGAAGTTTACCTTGTATCGTTCTGTAATGAATATTAAATAAAAACAGAAAATTAATACAGTCATCAGCCTTATTTTTAGATCTGGTGTTGTTTAATTTCAAGTATGTGCATTGCCATATTTTGGAATTGGTTGGGGGGAGTATTGGGGGAGGGGGTTGAACTTTTTATGTTGTTGTTCTCCATCATATTCTTATGTATTGAATGTAACAGAAACTTTTGTTACTTGATGATTTAATACTTACTGATTATAGCGAGTTTGAAATTGAAATACAAATTGTTGTAATACTTTTGTAGTCTTGGTCAATAACAACAGTATATTTTGTTTCTCAACCTTGTATAGGAAATGCTTTTAAGAAACTTTCTTCTTAATGACTTATTGTGTTCTAGGTGAAAACACAGTACGTACTATTGCTATGGATGGTACTGAAGGTTTAGTCAGAGGCCAGGAATGTATAGATAATGGAGGACCAATTACAATCCCTGTGGGACCAGAGACATTAGGCAGAATTATCAATGTAATTGGGGAGCCTATTGACGAAAGAGGGCCTGTCCCAACCGAACTGTAAGTAACAAGGACTAAGCCATTTTACCAACATCTAGATCTTCTCCTTACAGTGTTTCGCTAAATACATGTACATGTAATTTAACTGTCGACTTAGGTTATTGAACTAGATTTCTAAAATCAAATTTTTCTTTTTTGCCAAAAATGTTTTTGGATGCAAAAGTTGAAATCTTGTGCATCACTACTATAGAATGCAGAAGGTCAATGGGAGGTAAAAAACCAGTACTGTGATTGATCAACTTGAGGTTTCTTTGGGACCCTTAAACAAAAAAAACCCCAAAAAGTTCCATGGGATGCCTCTTGAAAATTTCAACTGAAAACCCTGAAAAAGTGTTGTATGTTTCTTCCAGTTTGTTTAAAGTAATATTGTTTTAGAGATTTAACCAACACCTATATTTTGTTTTTTGCTGAAGTATTGCTGGGTTTAATTTTGTAAAGGCAGTAGTTTCACAATATGGTGTAGTTCAGGAAAATCTTGTGCTTCCTCAACTGAGGAATTTTGTGTGATACCCAGAGCAAAATTCCTTAAAGAAATTAGGCTTCTTAGACACCCCCTTTCATTACCTGTAAGTTTACCCATTTCCATTTATTGAATGCAAACTGTATTTGGCAAAAATGTTCTAACAAACAAAATAGAGCTACTTTAGTTGCAATTTTTTTTTTGAAAGTACACTTTTGGCCAACCTTTTTTAATTCATTGGTTATGTCACTGCCGACGTGAATTTTGCAGAAATAAAATAAAAATAAAAATGAGATCTTGTTTTGACTGTTATCTAAAATTGAAAGAAAATTTTGCTAAAATTTATCAAGACTTACCTTTGTTCAGAGTGGTAAAGGGTTTTTTGTAAGCCGTGATTTGCCTCATTCGTTTTTCGTGAAATGGGTAATTATTTTCATGTGTAATGTGAATTGAACTGACTTTTCGAGTCATGATTTGACTGAAAAATTTCTTGTGAAATGAGAATTAAGCATGGCTTAATTTTGTTCAGGTTTTGTTTTCGCGGACTCAACAATCAAGTGCACCCACACGTAAATGCACGATCAACTGTGCATTAAAACGGCTTCTCAACTGCCATGTTTCTGACTCCTCCATAACAGGAGCACACTCTATTTAAAACTTTCAAGGTCATTGTGCTCCAATCTAACTGATTAAAAGAGGAAAGCTAGGAGAAAACCAACTTCTGACCTTGTCCGTGCACTGTGCAACGTGCTTTGTATGTTGGTTGCTTTTCATGGCACTCAGCAACAATGTGATAATGAACTAATTAACGAAAGTTTTAGAAAGCAACTGTTTTCTTCTTCTTTAGTTTTTCATGTATTATGTCAAGTTACAAGCATCAGAATCTTTTTTACAACAAAACAGCATTGTGCATGGAAGCTTGCAAGTAGCCCCGTTCGAAAACAGGAAAAGATTGTCATTATAATTACAGGCAGCAGGCAAGTAAAGACGATAACTCAAGATTGTAGCTGTGACAGGAGAAATGGGCGACAATGATGACAGTCGTGTGACTTTTTTACAGCCCGTGGAGATATTATTTTGTGGAGAACAGTCACACAAAAATTATCTCAGTTCATAACTGATGCTCATGTAGGCATGACTGATCACGAACTACTTACATTAGCTGGAAGGGCAGTGACTTTTCTTCAAAACCTTGGCAAAAAAATATATGAGTCGTTTTCAGTAGATCAGAAGCAAAACTGAAAGGCCCACTGCAACAAACCTCCAAGATGCCGAACAGGCATATGTAGAAGCGGCTGTTCCTTTAGTGCAAGCTCTACTGCACACAGCACAGAATACTAATTGCCCAAAAGGCACCACCGCAGACAAGACTGTCCAGTCCGTAGACTAGTAAGAATTCAGCAGACATGAAAAATATAGACACTAACATGGTTTTTGATCCAAAAATTCCACTCAGTGTCAAAGTAGAAACTTTTCATGCAGTGTCGCACTTGAATCACCCAATTTTTCTTCTGCAGTAATATGCCGTGCTCAGTCAACCCAGTTGTGCGTATGAAAACTTTTTTGTACCATTTATCCAAATCGAAAAACACCTCTCTACGTTGAAAAGTGAAAATAAGTAAAGGGATTTCCTTAAAGCAGTATTTAATTTTTTAAAACATTTAATGCCTTTTTTATTTTTCGAGAAACATGATTTGAGCTTTTTATTTTTTGTCAAACGTGATCAGTACCTCCTTTAACTGTTTGTTGACAAAAAATACACCAACAGGTGATCACCACAACATTTTTTCTGTAAAACCACACAAAACACCTGCATACCTCCAAAACCGAGATGCACTTTATACAGGAACCTTTTGTTTTCGAACGAGGTAACTTGCATATCACAAAAAAATACAAAGTCAAACAACTCCCAATTTTATATAACAAGGAGAAAAATAAAGCAAGACAAAACATTTGTCCATCTTTATGCATCACTTCAGTCCATGTCTTAGACTTTCTCAAAAGTCCTTCGCCCATCTACATCCGGTCTAGCATCAGTGACACAGTTCCACTTCGAGTCTTGCATGTTCACAATCATGATTGGAAATCTGTTGTGTTTTCCTGACTATTTTGGTAACAAAAATATTAATGAATTCCATGAAGAATATTCCATTAGGCTTTGGAGAAGTTCAATCTACTCGTTTGTCTTGTTGCTTTTTTGCACAAAATAAAGAGGAATCTTTTGGAAGAGAGAAGATGGTGCAAACATTCTCCACCATCTTGAATCCTGTCAAGTGGCTAATAGTTCATTCCAGGTCCCCTCGTTCAAAAAATGTTACAGGAGTTGCACAAATGGACTATGCAGAAGAAAAACAGTAGAAGAAAACAAAGAAAACATCAGAAAACTTTTTTAAAAAATGTATCATCGAGGAGACAAAACAGTAAAGATTTTGCATCAAATCTTGTAATTGAATTTCATGCTGCTGGAGCTAGATTTGAGATTACTGATGTATTGTTCCAGAAAATTATTATTTTGGTGTATATATCACTTGTGGGGTTTTCTCATATTTGGAATCTACTTAACGTTCTGATAAACATAGCAAAAAATTTTTTTGATCTGGATTTTTATTAGAGGTGCAATTAGCGTTCAAACAGGCGAAACTTTACTTCCGGATTCAAAATGGCCGCGCAAAAGGAAGAATGGGCCGAGGTTGGATAATGTGACGTCACAAACAGAATTCATACTTTAAGTCTTAAATTGCTGGAGAAATATCTTGTTTTGTGTTTTCTGACTTTTCGTATTATAAACAACAGATGTGAAGAATGTCAGATCTTCCTCCAGCGATTGCAGACTCGAAGTATGAATTCTGGTTGTGACATCACAACCCACGAAGAAAAATCCAAATAATTTTTTTTTTTTGCTCTGTATATCAGAACAATGAGTAAATTCTAAATTTGAAAAAACCCCACAAGTGATATATACACTTTAAGGAGAATGAGGGCCTTGACAGAGTTTGATTAATTTTGCAATGGTCCAGGTTCAAGCACTAAGGACTATAACTAGAAGATACATTTTTGTAAAACTAGCAAAACTCCTGTCATTTCTTCATGTTATATCTTTGTTTTGAGACATTTTATTTTTATTTTTATTCCGATCCTCAACATTTGATCTTTGAAAAAATGTTCATTTAACACAAGATATTATATTCAAAATGCCAAACAATATTTCTTTCTGTGGCTGAATGAAAATAAGTTTAAAAAATCGAGGGTTGCTGTTCAGACCATTATTTTACTCTTGTATATTGTAGCATTTTGAACTGCTCTATACAGTGGTTTCCCTTAGTGTACTACTGTTCTTTATTTGAAGATCTTGATGTAAAAACAGCTTTTGTGAACATTACCTGTAGTCAGAATAAGAATTTCTCTTAGGATGCTTTTGCTCTGATTTTTTTCATTAACATACAATATCAATTGCATTTTCAGACGAAGAGCAATCCATGCTGAAGCTCCAGAATTTGTAGAGATGAGCACTGAACAAGAGATTTTAGTAACTGGAATCAAGGTGGTAGATTTGCTCGCTCCCTATGCAAAGGGAGGTAAAATTGGTACGTTGTACTTTAGCATTATACGTTATTACTATTCTTCTAAAAAAATTCACATGTCAATATAAGACCCAGTCCACACTAAAATGGCATAAAATATTTGTGTCCACACAAATCCTGGTGGTAGTTTCCAGTTCAGGATGAAATCACCTATCAACACAAATATGCTAGAACGATATGAAACCTCTTAGTACATGCCCATTCATGTACAAATTGCCTGAACCCGACTTCATGACATCAGTGGATTAAAAAAAGTATCTGGTTTCGGTGGTCCACCCGAAACTGCGAGCTCGGTGGATTAAAAAATCCACTCTGGAGAGAAGTTTCAAAAAGATACAGTTTCGGTGAGTGGATTCACTGGTTTCGTGTAGGCAGAGGCCAAATACCATAAATTGGATGCAGTTTCAAAAATAATTGGATTTGTGCCGACGAGATCTACACCTTATAATCAGACAAAACATTTTTGCTTTAGTTGGTGACCCAGCCATGAATAATTTTGAGAACCAAGAAATTTTTACTTTGGTTTTTGACCTGTTGAGGTTATGAAAAAAAGTTGACGAAACCTAATTCCTTATTTTGTATCCATTAATTTTGGAGAGCAAGTTTCTGTTCCCTTTCACTTACAATCACCAGGGTTCGAAATTCCCCGGCGCTATTTGCGCCAAGTTCAGCCTAAATTGCGCCAAGTGACGGAGAAAATGCTGATGATGGGGGCTAAAAATCACCCCAACTTGAATAACAACAGTATTGTTGAATTTTTGAAAGTCTTGCAAATGCCTCTTGATTCTTGTTTTTTTTATTTGTTTTTGATCGTGACTGACAAAATGGAACAGAAACAAGACTGAGAATGTGAACTGCGAAGAGAAACATTTGAATCGAGGACATCGAAACTTGCGTATTTCAAGAACCTTCGGTGCTGCTAGTATGAAGTACCAGTACATGGACTCAAGTATATGTGTAATTTTGAGCATGAACTGTTCACAAATATTGCGGGCATGAGGAAACGCTGCACGCACACGGTTTGCTGTCACTTTCTCTCGCTTTACATTGCATTTCGTATGCGAATTTTGACAATCAAGCTACGCTGCCTGAGTGAACAATGCATTTTACCTACTAGCAATTAAAAGTAAAATTACAAAACAGTCATTGCTGCTTGATTTTGGCATAGCACAGTCAAAGTTTCACTTGAAGACATCCAGAACACTGACAGCACGGAAGAACCAGGAATAATCGGGTTGTGGAAGAGTGGATCTTCTCTGCACAGGCATCTCACATCATGTGTGCATCCTTACTGCACCTAAAGAAGAGCAGGTGGAAGATCACCTGCCTGAATTGATCTTGGATTAAAGCAAATACATGATTAACTATGCTCAATATGAGCTTACGCTTGATTAAGTTGCTATCTGTGGCATCTGATTACCAGCCTTGACAGTTTTGTTAGGTTCATACATGTAAGACGTTTCTACGAGTTTTTTTTCAGAGTTGTCTTGAGCTAAAGTTCTAGCAATTAGCAAAACTAAAGTTCACAGCTATCGTGTCTTTAATCGTTTGTTTTCTCCAGAGATTTGTTCATTTTTCTTGTCTATTTAAAGATGCATAAACCCTCATTATCGGTTATTGCTTTTGTTGTTAACCTCAACCTGAGCACTTATTTTGTGCACTTGGAATTTATTTTCAGTTCTTGAACTTTGAAGAAGATTATTAAATGTGTGAATGTTCATTGTTGCAAACTGAACTGCTTCTCTGGTGTTTGAAGCAGTATTGTTTATTAAAGTTAACAACCAATAGAGCGGTAAAATTTGCAAAAAAAATACATTAACGAAAATAGCCCCAGGAATGCACCAAATAGCCCCGGGTAGCTGCTTTTTTCAGGGTGACCTGAGGCTAAATTTTGCCCTAGTTGTTGAAAATGAATTTCAAACCCTGAATCACACATAGCCGCCTTCTCTCTTTAATCTTTAGCCTTAATTCTTTAATTCTGAGCCTTTTCTTGATGCTAACTTTGAATGTTTGCAATGGAATTGGCTGACTTTTGTGTTGGCATTTCACAACTGGTAGTACTCACTGATGATGAGTATCCCTGCATGTTTTGTTTATATAGAGAGGAGATAGTTACTTCTGGAGGTTTGGTGTTTTTTTAGGTAATCACTTTCATTCCTCTGCAAAGTTTGTCTAATTTTTGAGGGTTGATTCTGTGAGGGAGTGGGTATTCTGGTACATAAACACTTGAGGACTAGTTTAAAAAAATGGGGGAGGGGGGGTTTTGTTGGCAAGTATGCTGAATCCAGGTTTGATCAGCAAAGGTTGTTATGGTATATTTTTCACCTGTGGCGTGTGGTATGTAGCTGACGTCAGCTATATGTACCATATCCCACAGGCGAAAATCGTAACATATTAGTCTTTGTTGAACAAACCAGAATTCTGGTACATAGGTTGTTTGTAAGTACAGTAGTGTACAAGATATTAGCTACATACTTAACTGACAAATCTTATAAGAACATGCACCTTTGGTTTCTGTTATTTCAGGTTTGTTTGGGGGAGCAGGTGTGGGCAAGACTGTGTTGATCATGGAGCTCATTAACAACGTTGCTAAGGCTCATGGTGGTTATTCTGTATTTGCTGGTGTGGGAGAGAGAACTCGAGAAGGAAATGACTTGTACCACGAGATGATTGAATCTGGTGTTATTAACCTCAAAGACAAATCATCAAAGGTAGCTATGGATCATGTTCAAAGAACAAATGCTTTTGTCAGTGTCTGAGATGTCTGCCTTCTTGCTGCTTCAAGTGTGATAAACGATTTACTGATCACAAAAATGGATGTGGGACATATGACTTGCTTTACTACATACAGAGTCCTCTTCCAGAATTCATTAACTTCATCTAAGAGCGCCAAGTGCTACATTTGGTTCTTTTTCATATAATTGATTGCAAAGATTGAGAGTTTCCAGCTACAGAAGACAAGTAGATAGATGTTGTTGCTATTAATACAATTATAATAATTAGTGACTGAGCTTTGTGCTGATGATTTTGTCTTGTGTACATACCAGTTTGCTAACAACAGAACTTGTTGTCTTTTAAAGGTGGCCCTTGTGTACGGTCAGATGAATGAACCCCCAGGTGCTCGTGCCAGAGTTGCTCTTACTGGACTGACGGTTGCTGAGTACTTCCGTGATGAGGAGGGTCAGGATGTATTGCTCTTTATTGACAACATTTTCAGGTTTACCCAGGCAGGCTCAGAGGTTTGTTGCAACTCAAACAATTCCTAATTTATTAAAAAGAAATTAAAAGTTTTTTGTTTTTTAATAATATACATGAAAAAATTTCTGGGCTCTGATTGGCTGAGAGCAGTGCAGTTTTTTCTTAATACAGTGCTAAAAAAGTTAATTGAGTGCAGAAACAGTTAACACAGTGCAAATTTCTGGCGGTCAATCTTGAAGTTGCAAGTGAAATTGCGAGTGAAAAATTGACTGCGTTTTAAGTTGATTTTCACTCATTACGTAAAATACTATTGACGAATTGAAAAATTGAAGGCTTACTTAATTTCACACGAAAATGAACTGATTGCTTATTTTGACGCGAAAAAAGGCCACATAACATGCGCATTGAAAAAATTTTCTTGTGTATTGTTAAAATGAAATCAAACAACTTTTCTTGCTCAATTTAGAATTTATTTGCACTTGCGAGTTTTTAAAAAAGATCAAATTGCATTTGCTGGAAGACCAGCTCATGCAATTTTGAGCTTTTTTTAAAAACTCGCTCCTGCAAATAAATTCTAAATTGAACTCGAAGTCATATGATTTCCTATACAAAATGGTTTTTTTTTAATTCCTAAGTTAATTTGTTTGAAGTTATGTAGTCCAAATCTTGCTTGTCATAGGCATTGTTGGTGAGACTGTGAAAGTAATGTCTCAATTTTTTCTAAAGTCACCTATTTTCCAGATTTTTTTTATGAAGAAAGTTATACTGTAGTTTCTTTTTTATTGGTATACCGATCACTGTGGATATACCACATTTGAACATACTGTTACACTGTGTTAGTTATCTTAAATATTATCTCTTATAGTTATTTGACTTGAGTGTTTAAACTTAAATTAAACATTTGTAATTTAATTTCAAAAAGGTTCTCCACAGATACTTTTTTGAAAACATATTAACTGTTAAAAGCTTTTGGTTTTCTGTGGTAGGAATGAACAACTTTATATTAAGTATTCTGTTATAAAAGGTTTATTTGACCAATAGGTAGTGTTGTAGAACAGAAGGGGTTAAAACCTTTGATAGATGGTACATGTAGTGGCACACACAGCAGAAGAGAAGTCCTCTCACTTTTCTGTTTTTTGATGTTAAGGAAGTCTGTTTCATTTTATAGTTTTTGTTGTACAAGTAAAATTTGGTAGGCATTTTTGAATAGTTTTGCCTTGTTTCTTTTGAAGAGATTATCTTTTTATCACTAGAAAAAGGATAAATTTGTCATTCTCTTTTTATCAATGTTGTTACTAATCTCTTGCCAAACTTCGTAAATTTATAGGTATCTGCATTGTTGGGCCGTATCCCGTCTGCAGTGGGATACCAGCCTACTCTGGCCACCGACATGGGAACTATGCAGGAAAGAATTACCACCACAAAGAAGGGATCAATTACCTCTGTGCAGGTACTTTGTCATGCTCATTACCCCTTTCCTTGCTTTGTTTTGAAACATAGTTTTGAAATCTTGACAAAAATTAGTTATAAATAAATTTATGGTGTTTGACATACACTGCTTCTGAAAATGGAATGCTTATAATTTTTCAACTGTTGAATAAATTTTTCACTTTTTGTGTCAGAGTGTTTTCTTGTTTACATGTACATCTGTAGTAATAAGCTGCCACTGAGGAAGATTCAACAACATAATTTTTTTAATAAATTGTTTCTTTTACAACTGCAGGCCATCTATGTGCCAGCTGATGACTTGACTGATCCTGCCCCAGCCACAACCTTCGCTCACTTAGATGCTACCACTGTGTTATCACGAGGTATTGCTGAATTGGGTATCTACCCTGCTGTGGACCCCCTTGATTCAACATCCCGAATCATGGATCCAAATGTTGTTGGCCAAGAACATTATGACATTGCCCGTGGTGTTCAGAAGATATTACAGGTAAATTTTCAACCATCTATGATAATTTGTCTGCTTTGACTTCATACAGTACAACAACAAATCTCTGTGATAATACCAACAGGACTACAAGTCACTACAGGATATCATTGCCATCTTGGGTATGGACGAGTTGTCTGAGGATGACAAACTAACTGTTTCAAGAGCCCGTAAGATCCAGAAATTCCTTTCACAGCCATTCCAGGTTGCTGAGGTTTTCACCGGCCATGATGGCAAACTTGTTCCACTGAAGGTAAGAAGTATTCTGTAAAATTCTGTTAATTATTCAGTGATGTGTAGACTTCACTTGAAAGTGAACTGGTTGTCTTTACTAAAATGAATGCACTTGTGTTACCACCTTTCAATGAAATTTCCTCCAGACAATGTAATCACAAGTTTGATTCATTGTATCACTATCGTTCTGGCATTCAATGTCATTGTGCAGTGTTGTTATTGTGTTAAGAACAATTAAGAGGTACCGCTTGGAATGTAGGCAGCTCTAAACCTATCTCTATGTAGCTACAGTGCTGGATATTGTTGTCCACCCTCTTGCAACACTGGTCTCCAGGGCCCAGTTGTTCAAAGCCCGATTAGTGCTAATCCTGGGTTAACTCTATAGGTTTTATTAAGCGTAAATCCAGGATTAGTACTAATCGGACTTTGAACAACTGGGCCCAGGTGACAAAAAGTACTAGAATGTGTCTTGGTCTGTTCCATACATTTAATATAGTAAAATCAAAATGTAGGTTTTGGTATAAAAACTTTAAAAACATTGACCAGCACTGTACAGTCCACAGGGTTTTGGTGAATAGCATAGATGGACACGAGTCTATTGTTTATTATTAAATACCGAGCACTGAATATTGAAATTCCAGCAACCTGATTGGCTCTCTACTCACGGTATAAATCCTTTATACTGCAATATGTCCAAATATGGAAACT
>JAOBRG010031123.1:0-38865 GCA_027574985.1 Umimayanthus nakama | reverse complement strand
CCCCCCCCCCCCCCCCCCCCCCCCCCCCCCCCCCCCCCCCCCCCCCCCCCCGAACCCTGGGCCCCCTCCATATTTTCCTATTTAAGTTCAACGAATTGCAATAAAACTCGGCAGGATTAGTATTTTGGTGGTGATCTAAAAAATTGTACCAGTTGTTTATGACGTCACCTAAACCGTTTTCAGCACTTTCTTGTTTTTCTTCTCTCACCATATTTGTGTAAAGACTGACTACGGAAAGACTATTAATAAGGCATCTTAATGTTTTTGACTTAATCTCACAACAGAGTGCCAGTGGTAGCTGTGGGGTAATAGTTATGTAGTTTCTATGTTTTTCATGATACAAGTGACTTTAACACTGTTGGTTACCATTGCAACAGCTAGTTGCCTCTGTCATTGAAATACACTTCAAAATGTTCCCAACAAATTTTCTGGAAAATTCACCACATTTGGTTTTCTTTCTGTTTGCCGCTAGAGAGTAACAACAAAAAAATATGAGGAGGGGGGGAAGGGAGTTAGTCATTCATCCATCCAGTCTTGATAGTGTTAACACGTTTTAACCGAGGCGGTGTTTTAACCCTATTCCGCCTGGGCTTTTATGAAGTTCCTTAGCCTGGGGGGGGGGGGGGGGCTTAAAAAGCCCCCCCTCAAAAGCCCCCCTCCATAAATCCGAAAGTATTGACGCTATTGTCATGAAACTTGGAGGTAAGATAGAACTTGATTATCTAATTAATTTGAATAGAATACACGTTAATTTTACGTCACGATGACGTCATAGTGACGTCATTTCCCCCCAAATCCGTGTTTTTTAGATATTTGGGCAGAAGGCCAACACAGCCATAAACTCTTGATCAATACGTCAAACAATAAACTTTGATTTCAGGCCATTTAAATAATTTGAATAATTTGTATTGGAGAGATACATAGGATTTAGAGAGATGTAAACTGCGAAACGAGAAGTGGCGGATAGGTGGTTTCAACTGCACTTGAAGTACACTTTGGCTTCTTTGAAGTGGACAAGATCCCAGTGCAACCAAGGAGAACTCGAGTGCACTTGGGAGTAACAATTGTTGCCGTTCACACTCCAAGTGTATAACAAGTGCATTTCAACTTACGGCCTCTAGTGTAAACCCTCTAATCTAGTGACAGAAAGAGTCTGTCATCGTTTTTGACTGTTATATAAAGGTGGAAAACGGCTCCTTTTTGACCGTATGCTCCTTTGGAACCCAAATACATTAATTTGTATTTCGTGACGTCACCAAGACGAGAAAAAGTAGCTAATAACTATTCTGCGTTACTTGAGAAATCATCCGATCATTATTGGTAAGCCGGGGCAGAGTACAATCTTGTACAGTTTGATACGGTTAAGTTTTTTATCAGAATCGAGGTAACACTTTGTCTCAGGTGAGTCTGTCACACACTTTTAGAGTACGTTCAATGGCGATATTAACAGGCTTCTTATCATTAGGGCCTCTTTAAATGAAATAAGTTATCACGGAGGGCTGGGTTTTGTGCTGTGCCGCTTCGTTTACAGGAAGCTGGAAAATTATCCTGAACTGCGCGACAACGTTTTGTTCGATTTATACCTGCACTGGTTCAAAATTCGCACTTCATTCAATCAAGGCTGAAATAACACTAGTACTTGCAAAACTCGTCTATAAATAGAAAGCGTACTCGTTTAATCTCGAAAATAGAAGTAAATGACTCCGATGGTTTTCCAGAGTTCACATGAAAATGACACAAACTCTCAAAGAGGACAACTCAAAACAGCTTTACACTATATTCATCTCGAGAAATTAAAACCATACAAGACGATTGCTTTTTCTTATTCTGCTTCTTGGAGTGCAAATGTTTCTAATTCCTACAACGTTTTTGTTCATTACAGCATTTATATATGAGTGACCATCAAATGAAGATTCGTTTCTGTTGATTCACAAGTGCAAAATGACTCAATTTTCAGTTTTGTTGTGAGAAAACAAGGTTCGCGAAACACTTTTGCAAGCGGGTGTTAATTTTACAAACATGAGGTAGGAATACGGATTTCATTTTACTTTCGTACATGTACTTCAATTTCCATTTATTGGCAACTAACAGAAATGACATTAACTACCACAGCATTATTTCGAACTTCTTTTGGGCGAGTGTTGCTTTAAAGGAAATTCGAGGAAAATAATTTCTGATTATAACTGTCCTTTTCTGACCAATTTGCAGAATTGTAGTGTATATATAGCATTAATATTTATTAAATTGTAAATATATATTGTTTATCAATATGGACAAACGACAAACAGAAGAATAACAAACTCTACTCTTGATTACACGGTTTTTTCTTTAAAAGAACCACTTTAAACAGCAATAAGGCTTTGGTCGCCCAATACTCAAACAAGAATCTAATAACATTCTGACATTGGGAGGGCGTACCGTGTTGATTTCTCAAAACTAAATTATAAATTAATTTGTTACCTCACCGAGTCAGCTCTAATATTTATGCAACAATTATTTTAAAACTTAAGCGTATATTTAAAAAAACATTCAAAATCGACACCTACATATCTTTTCTTTTATAGGGTGTTAAACATTGAATTTGCAGTTCGACAATTCTTAGAGCAATTTTAGGTTCAATTGAGGCACAAACACCATGAAAAATCAAGGGCAATGAGTCTCAGCTGCCAAAATGCCTTGTTCTTATAAAAACGAAAAGAAACATGTTTATACATAATTTTCTCTCATATCGCCTTCTTGACAGCGAGGTTTCACTGTCAGAGCAACCAGCTGTTCGTATTCAGAGATGCGTGCATGTCTTTGTCATTGGCATTCCCAGTGGCGACAATCGCCGAGGAAACGATACTACACTCCTTTTAAAAAATGAATTTCTGAGATAGCCAGGCTTATATTTTACATAACAATATAATAATTTATTTTTTATATATATGTAGCGCTAATCCCACGCAGCTAAAAAGCATAATTATTTAATTTGATGTAAAACGACAACAATAAAACATAAATGTCATTGAAAATTTTTTAAAGAAAAGGTTTATGAAACTCCTCATTAAAAACTTTCAAAATTTTAGCTTAAGCCTTACATACATATGGTTTATTTAGACACGGTTTGAATCATTAGTGTTACAACAGTTAAAATATAGATATATAAGGACACTTGTTATAAAAATTATGCTAACTACACTGGTTTACATGACTGCCGTGTGGGAAACCAATCATCAAAATATTAGATTTCTTTCCCGTTCCATAATTTGGTGTCGCTATAACTAAAGCTGTGCTTGAGAAAGTCGGTTCGCGGTTTTGGGAGAGTAGTCTTATACTCCTGGTTGTGCAAGTTATAGCTCGTGCAGCGATGGGTAAAAAGGTTTTGCAAATAGTTGGGGTAGGCCTTGGCGGATTGTGCTCCTAAGTGTGGCATATTTTGCTACTAGCAGTGCTCGAAATTTTGCCAAATTATGCCAAAATTATGCCAGAATTCTCAAATTATTCTCCTGATTTCCGAAATTATGCTCATAAAATGACGTAGATTCTGTGCATATAGGCGCACAATAACGACACCAAATTATTATGTTTTTCAACAAAATGTTGTTGTAAATTTAATTGTGTTTAACGTTTTATGGCAGATTGTCTCGGACCTCAGCCGCCCAAATCAGGTGCTCGCATCTCAAAAACATTTGTAAAATGCGTTCAACGACTTAACGATCACGTTTGTAGATACTGACTAAACCAAAAGAATATAGTACTCTCTGGATTTAAACCAACTCAAACTATAGCGAGCAAAACCAATAGAAGTTTAAATTTAAATTATTTATGTAGAAAATACACCATATTTACTATGTTTTATGAATTTATGTTCCAAAAAGTGCTAAAATTTGCTAATTATGCCATGGCAGTGCTCGTTTAAGAAATTATGCTTTTTCCTCCGATTATGCCAAAAATTATGCTAGCACAATCCGCCAAGGCGTAGTTGGGGGCCAGTCCACTGAGACACTTGTACATGAGTACTGCTTTTTGTTTTTTCCGGCGAATAGTGGGAGTGTCCCGGGACAGTCTATTTCGGAGGATACTAGCCTTAAGTAATCGTAAAACAAACTTAACTGTTCTTTTAAAACTAACTTTTGAGTGTGCCGATGTAGCGAAAGGAGACAGACAACTCGCTCCGCACTCTTAGTGATGCATACGAGTATGAGCGGTGCCCACATGTAACCAATTTCTTGTGCGAAATTGTATACATGCCATTCATATACCTTATTTCATTATAATGGTTTTACAATTTCAGAGTGATTTCAAAAGTGGGAATACGCTGCAGTGCGACAGAGATGGAGAGATCATCTCTTACAGCTTTAGTGCTGTGCGTCTCCAGCATATTCGACCGTATACTTTACAGTTACGAACAACAAAACGGTCAGTGATCCTTGTACACGCTCACGTTAGAATTTTGTGCGGAATGTCATCCCCAAATTACGGTAAATTGTAGTAATACAAGCAACAACTTTCTTCAATTCGTCGCGCACAAAGCAGTACCGTACAATGAACCCCATAGTAACAAGCTCCAGAAAGATACGGCAGTTTTCAGAGGTTGCAATTTTCTACCGGGAAACCCGAAAGTAACGACACCCCGAAGTTCACGACACTCTCTTAAACATAACCCAAAATACCCAAGCCCAGGACACATTTTTTGTTGTTAGTGAGTATTTGCTAATGAACGCCAGGAAAACAATCAGTCGATTCTAGCGAAAAATATGAAGTGAGCATCAAGAAACCCCTCAGATCTCCGAGAGACAGGTTATGGAATTAAAGAAACAGGACGGTTGTGTGTAACCTGTGAAAAGCAAAGAAATACGAACTTGATTTCAAGTTGTTATATTTTCCTCAAGCTCTTCGTTGAGTCATGCTCACTTATTTACGTTAACAAACAAATTTTGATATCCGAAAATATTGACCCTTTAAATTAACTACTTTCTGAAAGTAATGCTACTGTTCAGACTGTTGTGAACGCCGCCGTTTCCATATTATCGCTACTGTTGCTGAGTATTTTCGTTCGCGACAGGAGCGATTATATGGAAACCAGACTTACGCGCTTGTGAAAACGAAAGTAACGACGGCCGTTACTTTCGAAATTTTGCGGTGTTTTAAGTACACGGGCATGTGTTGCTTTGTGTACTACTAACAAGTTTAATAGCGTTTACAATCTGAATTAATCTTTTGCAAAAGTAGAAATTGAACTTACTTTGCACAAAGAGCTTCGTATCTTTCGCAAGAGAAATTTGTTAGTGTTTGTTCAGCAGGCAAGTTGCACGACAAGTTGTAGCAAATACAGAGAGTGTAGAAGCTCAATTGTAGCAAATAAACGGAAATTAGTAAGAGTAACTCCCTTGTTGATTTTAGAACTAGTCACACACGTAAAAACATACACATATTTAAAAAATTCCCTTCTTGGAAACTTTCTCCAGAAAAACTTTGTTTTATACACATTTGGAACCCTCCTTCTGCAAAGCGCTTGCTGCGTTATGTTGACTAACACGGGTTGAGTTTACAAGATTCTTTTCTAACTAACAAGGGTCGAACCCGGGCTAACAGTGTTTACACAACAAAATAACCCGGTCGAACCAGGTAGTGGTTGTATAGTGTAAACATGTCTCTAGATACTTCCAAACTGATGCCATGCTATACGGCAACCCGGCCAACTACAAGTTAAGAACGATGCTGTTAAATGCCGTTTTGTCGCTCTCAGAAATGTTGCAGTTGTCTTCTCTCGTGGAACTACACAAACTTGTTTGAATTAATAATGATACTTCCCTCTTATTTTCGCGCTAATTAGAAAAGAATACAATAAGATACGAAATGTTCTGGTTAATTTTACCCGAAAATTTCTTCGTTGGCCTGAAACTTTTCACGCGAAAAAAACGATTATTCTACACTCGGGTGTTAAATTAAGTGAAGCCGTATCGAGCTTCACCACTAGTTTTGCTAGCCAAATGGCAAGAGAAATTACAAATAACTTCTGCAAAACAGACGGCGTTTTATAAAACTTATTCAAATGGCGACTTTTGTTGTAGAGGATTGACTCACTTCGGTTTTGCAGAAGTTATTTGTAATTTGTCTTGCCTTTTGTCTAGCAAAACTAGTCTGAGTTTTGCTAAAACGTTCGTGATTTGATCTTTGATATCTTTTGGTATAAATTTTTATGTTGTAACTCAACCAGGAAGTTTCATCAAGGCAAAGAATAACACGATTAGCTCTTTGTTTGCGTGTCATTGACGTGTTTAGAGACTCTTTTATACTCTCCTCTTCAACCAGAGTTAAACGCTGAACTTGATGAGTATGCACTATTATATCAAGTTTCAGGGCCACCGGCTTTACCCACATTGAACATTAAATTTTACGTAACTCTCCCTCCACCGATCCTCGCCGTGCCAATTGTTGTAAGACACAAAACCGTACCAATCGTTATCAAGTATGAGGACAAGAACACGAGCTTGTCAGAACTCGCCCAACAACTAAATGTCAGGTTTGGTTCCATGTTCCTCAAGGGATGTGAGCTACAAAGCAACGGATCCTGCAGAGGTAGATGTGGAAAATGGGAAAGAAGTGAAAGACGGAAATGTTACTGTGATGATTTGTGTCAAAACCTTGGAGACTGCTGTTTTGATTACTATAGCAGGTACGTTTTCTGTTCAATATAACAAGTTAGGTAAGCTTTTACTCCTTCTAAGTAAACCTACGGCTACGATCGAACAGGAAGAAAAAGAGCACAACTCGTCTGAGGCCAATTTTTTTGCCTCTCTAGAGTTTTGATGCATTTATGCTAGCAGGTTCGTTTTGCGCTCTCACATATATTTGTAAACATTAGTGTTTTTAGGGCACCAATTAAATTGATGGCAGACGTTTTACAGTCGATTGATTTTTTTCTGTTAAAATAAGGGTTTCTACTACTACTATTGTTATTATTACTACTACTGACTACTACAACAAAAGACATCACAGAGGTCATCAATGTACAGCCATGAGATATAAAATGGTCCGCATTTCAGAAAGTTAATCTCACTACATATGTACTTCTCTTTCTTGGTATATGTAGTTGATGTACATATTGATAGCCATTGGAGTTCATCGAGAAGGACCTATATCAAAGAGTGATTTATTACCGAGGGAGATTCTAACCAAGTTAGGCTCATTTTATTTGTCGTGTGGTTTAAAACCGAATAACGTATGATAGAAGTGCTCGTTTACGATGCGACATATAATTAGGAGAGCTGAAAACTTGAATTACTTTTAAGTTGGTGGCTAGAGGGACTTCAATACGACATTGAAGACTAAAACCTGGAGGACATGTTTCCAAGAAGACAGATTACTTTTAACCGAAGATTCTATTCGAAGTGGCTGTTGCAGAACAGTATATATAACCAAACAAATGATATAAAAATGAGCAACTCTAATCAAGGTACATAGATCGTGATTTCAAATGCCAGATAACGAAAAAGATCTAATAGTATTTTCTTTTCCAACTTCTAATTTTAGATGTGACAAATCAGCTACAAGACAAGAACAATCGCGACACTCGTGTTTTGACCCCAAATTCACTTCAAAAAGGATTGGGGCTTGGTCATTGTCAGCAATTGTCCTCCTTATGTTAGCCAGAGTTCCCAGTTGGTACGCGCTTGCGTACAAACTGATCTCTCAGACACCTTTCAAAACTTGCCTGTGCTTGACAAGGCAACCAACATCAGCTACAAGAACTATTTTTGTGCGAAGTGTAACCAGGCAAAAGAGGTCGTGTTTTGGCAAGCTCGACTGCACTGCGACAATGTCTATTACTCAAACCATAAAGAGATAAACTGGACGGTGTACATGCATCGCCACTGTGACAAACAAAAACATTCGTGGATGTTTTCACCACCAAATAACACTAAGCCAGAATATTGTACACTTCGAAAATATCGCGGTTGGTTAAAGAAACGAAACAGGAACAAACAAGTGGACAGGAAGATGGTGGAAGATCTTTGTGGAGCGTGTTATCTCCCAGTGTGTCAACAGAAGCAGTCAGGATCAAAGATATTTTACAACAATCCCCACTGCCTTCTATCCGCCATTCATTCTGGAAGTTCTGTCATAGATTCACATTGTTTGTGTGGAGCGAATCATCCATTAATTGTTCCAGGAATACAAATTCTTTTTGATTTTTTATCCACATCACAAATTACAGTTAACGTTGGGTCTCAAACAACTGTTATGATAACTGATCAGTGCAGCAAACACCAGGTTTAGGATCCTTTCAGTCGACCTTGCAGAGACCTTGCTGCAGTTCCGGAAGCAATGATGGCACGAGAAACGTATAAACACAATTCCACTTCAATGACCAACCCAACTAATTCTTCTACAAACGTTACCCTTATATCAAACTGCGTGTCTTTTTACGAATGAGGAGGTCAATATCTTTCCGAATGAAAGTGTTTACATCAAACTGCATAATCGTGTATATCCAAAAAGTCTTTACACTTTAACTAGAAGCGGAATTTTACTTTGCACCAACTTTTCTCAAAACTACACAAAAACTCAAGAAAAGTTTAAGGATGATAAAGAAAACATTCATTCCTTGGTTTTTCGCCTTATCACTTATGTGGGAGGTACTCTATCAATCCTCAGTCTGATAATCCTAATTGCTGTGTATATTCGGATCAACGAGATCAAAAAGCTACCGGGCAAGATAGTGATGTGTTTGGCCTGCGCGCTGCTGGTTTTTCAAGTTGCTTTCTTCCTGACCGGTGTCACAGGGAGACCAGCCCTGTGCAGTGCCTTTGCCATTGTGCTTCATTACTTCTTGTTGGCGTCCTTCACGTGGATGAGCGTCTTAGCATTTGATATGGCTTTCACCTTTGTTTCTTTGGGTAAGTCGGACAACGTTCAACATACCGGTACTTGGTTGGCTTGAAATGTGATTTAACGATACATTTCCTTGAATTAACAATTGGTGCTCTCAGTCGAACACTGTTGAGAACACAAACAGTATTCTCTCTCATTGATAGTAAAACAGAGGGAGATAGAGATATATCTTTTCTTCTATAGACCAATCTTTGCTTTGTTTCATTGTTCATGTTTCTTTTTCTTTGCAACTGTTTTCTTATCAAGCTTTCCATGATCTATTTTCCTAAAAAACGCGTCATTTATTTGGGCAATCAGATTTATCAGTGTTTCACTTTGAAAATATGTTCTTTTATTACTCGAGAGATGACGATTGTTAATAGAAAAGGAATGGTGTCCCAATTACCAGTAAGTTAATCGAGTTCTTTTATGTTATTGGGGATATTGTTCCACCTTCCAATGTTTCATTAGCAATTTTCCCTACCAGACTTCCTAACAAAGCCGACTCTTCTACGTTGCAGAATCTAGAGGCGCTGTTCTTCCTTCCCTCAATGGCGAACGAAGGAAGTTTCTAAAGTATTGCTGTCATGGGTGGCTCACTCCTATGGTGTGGGTGGGTGTCTGTGTGTCCTTGGAATGGTCCAACACTGTTTTTATTGGGTATGGTAAGTGTCGTGTGTGAATTGGTTTCTGTGTCCTTCGAATTGTTTCAGTGAACGTCAATTAGGTCAGTGATTGTAAATGTCTGTGTGTCCTTGAACTCTTACTTAGTGTCCTTTGTTTCAGTAAGTGTTGGTTTAGGTGGATGTCTGTGTATCCTTGAAATTGTCTCATTTGGTGTCAGTTGAGTCGGTAGCTGTAGGTGTAGGTGTAATTGAGTGTTTTACATGTGAGTCTGTTTCCGGGATCTAGTGCAGTGTCAATAACTACGATACAGGACTAAAAGGCTTACGTATGATGATTCCAGGAGAGCTGTTGCCTTTCCAAAGAGCTCGCCCTCTCCATTTGTTTCTTTAAATCTAAAAGGGTTGTTGCATGTCACGACATCTCCAATGCGCCTACCGCTATCTTCATATATCTTCCTTTCATTCCCCTCAAGATCCAAGAAGAACTCCTAGATTGGTCACAAAACGCATGTCCCCCTCGCTTTCGGCCGATTGCCCACACAACCTGGAGTGAGGCCCTGAAAAGGCAGAGCTCGATCTCACTAGCTACATGAACCCCTATAGCTTTTTAAGGATATTTAGGCAATCAAAGTCATAAGCATTGTGTGCTTTTTAAACTACAGATAAAATTTTGTAAAATGAGGCAGAAACTTAATTATCCTTTTACGAGATGTTTGGAAAGAGCGTAAATGCTCTTTAAACGTACAAAAACTTGGTTCCTTGTAAATAGTTTCTAGGTTTTATTGCAAGAAATTTCAATAATGTTAGCTAATGTATATATATCCTTTTGTTTGTATCATGTTTCATGGTACCATTATTCTTTTAAAACATTATTTTACATTTAACTGATACTGTAAGCAGTGATATATTTCAGCCTAGTGGCTGCAAGGCTTTGTTCAGTAGATCTGTTGCCTGTCTATCTTTACCTGTATTTACACTCATGAGCTTCAATACCCATTTTATGGCATAGGGTCCCACAAGAGCTGTTGGATCTCCAACGACAAAGCTCTGCTGTATGTGGTGTGTGTTCCCGTGGCCGCTATACTCGCTTTCAACCTTGCAGCTCTCGTGTTATCTGTTGTCGCTATTAAAAGAACTCGTCAGGTAATTATAAGGAAATATAAAAACCTACTTTTAGACTCGCTTTTGTTTGGTTTTGTTAATCACCCTGGTGAGGCATGTGCTCAGCTAATTTAGTTTTTGATCTTTCTCGCAATCTCTCACTGCTTGTTACCTATCATTTCTAATTCGTTTTATAGAACACGCGAAAGGTGTCAAATTCTTCCAAACCGCTGGATATTCCTATCCTAAGCCTCAAGCTAACCGTGATCTTCGGCTTGACCTGGGCATTAGGGTTTGCAGCTGCTCTTGAAGCAACTGCATTCATCTGGTAACCGTTCGTCATTCTTAACAGTCTTCGAGGTAACTTGATCGACCTTCCTATTTTTGTTAGTGTTAATAAATGTGTCTTCTTTTGGTGGACTTCTTTACAATTTTAAAATAATCGAATGTAGTTTGTAGTAAATTAGATATCGACAGTTTAGATAATTATGAAACAAAAACAACAGAAACCACGCTGTTCGAAATTGAATGAAACAAATACATGTAGCAGCAAAACTTGGAATGAAAACACGAACTAACACCAACATAAGCACTAATAGAGCAATAGCCGCAAATGCAAACCTGACAAAAACACATAAATAAGTAAATTCTCTCAAATACTAACGTAGCCTGAAACACAACATTGGACAGCATTAGTAAGTAGGGTAAAGACGACAATGAAGAATGGAATTGTTCTTAACACTTTAGAAGAAGCACACAATATTGTACCGTGGAATTATTACGAAAACTAGATTACACCGTTTCGCGTAGGCCAAAACTTGCTCTTTCCAGTTTTTGGGTGGGGATTATTTTATCAAGTTAACAAAAGAAATTGATGCCGTGCATTATTACTTTGACAAAACCTGGAGCGACCGCCAATTGGCATAAGCCAAATGTTGGATTGTATTGTAACAATGTCTGGTTGTTGTTTTTTGTTTCCAGGGGTGATGCTGTTTGTGGCTCTGAAAGCACACACGAAGGCTTACCATCTCCTTAAACGATCAGGTCCGGAAGAGTCATCGGGTGTTACTGTATCCACCCATCAGACCAGAAGACGAGAGGAGCTGCAGTTAAAGCAGTCTACAGCCAAACCAATCACAAATCGGAGATATCTACTCACGGGAGAGCAAACTGTGACAACTAAACTGTAGAGACTGTGTAAATGATTCGTACTGTTTCCAAATTTCAGGCCAGAAAGCAAAAGGAGTTGCAGTTAAAATAGTCTACAGTGGCACCAGTCACTTGCACACAAAAAAGATATGTGTACTCAGAAAAGCAAACTTTACAAAAATTAATACCCTTTCTAATGACAACTCCAAATCAGGGTTTTTCATTGCCATGCTATAAGTAATCAAATAAACCTAAAAATGAAACATAACCGGGAAAATAATCCCAACTTATCGCAGATCAACCAGTTGGCTCTTTACAAGCGTGGCCGAGGATTTGAAACTCAGTTTCTCTGAAACAATCTAGCCAGCAGTCATGCAAAGTGAGATCGATCACGCTGCCTGTTAAAACAATAGACATATATTTTTATGTTTCCAAATTTCAGACCAGTCTACGGTCAAACCCATTACACAAGAGACACATCTTTACAAAGGAAAACCAACTATGACAGCGTAATTTAGGGAGCGTTTAGAATAACTTAGACTGTCCACTTATCCAAGGCGAGAAAGAACAAAGATTTATCGATAAAACTGTTCAAAAGCAAGTCCATCACAGACCCAAGCTATATCCGTGGAATAACGAACCATGCAAACATAGATTTAGAGCATACGGGATCTCACAAGAATACTGCTGGTTCAAAGTATATCTTAACTTGTAAACTACACATAATTAGGCTTGTATACTAAATATCTATTCAATAGTTGTAAAACAACACTTATATTTACCAAACTGACTCAAATGTCATGACCTTTAACAGCTTGTAAGTGTAACTTCAGAAAACTTCAGCTTAGACTGCCCGTTATAATATCTGCTTCAGCACAAACTACTAGCTTTGTATAAAACGAAACAGTTTTGTAAAATGCAGAAGAATAGAACTTGAATGAATTAAAAAAAGGAAAACAAAGAAAAGCGATTTTGAACTTTAACCCTCGGAAGTCCAAGACTCCAAGGGGGGGCGGGGGGTCAAATGGACACCCCCATAGGTTTTTCCGACCTAAAATTTGAAGCTTTCAAGCAATCAAAATGAAACTTTCGGTACCTGTAGTCTGATAGTAAAAGCGTTTTTGACGTTAATTGGATGACGTCATCGCTTTACGATTTATGTATAATTGATTATGCAAATTGAAGTTCGAAATAAAAAACTGTAGTTTTTTTGAAAAATTGGTTCTTATTCCTTTTTTTAAACTCTATTCTCAATTATATTCCTATTTTAGGCTGTAAAAACATGTTTTCAATTAATTCTAGTTCAATTTGCTTCAGTTTTGCGTAAATTTCTTTTTTTGAATAATCCAAGAAGGCCGCCAAGATGCTGACATGTTGTGAAACGACTGTTGCCATAGCAACAGTTCTTAATTAAATCTTGATTGTTGTAATGGAAAGTAACTAGCAAACAAAAAGCTACTTCCATGCAAAAGCATGATCTTTTATGTGCAACCATTTCGAAAATCTATGGGGGGGGAGAGTCCAAATGACCCCCCTCCCCTTGGGCCAACTTGTAACAGTAAATGGCTTGGACTTCCGAGGGTTAACAGTAAAAAAGCACTAAATGATTTTTTATTTTTTTTCTTATTGAAATATGACACGTGTTTTCAAACAAAATCAGCATTCTAGAATTTTTGAGGAATATGAAACGGAAATATTTGGAAACAAAGAAAAAAACATGGACTCGAAATAAAACTCAGCAAAAAATCATTTGAGACAAATGTTATTTGTTTATTGCCACAGTTGTAGAACGAAAAAACAAACAAAAAACAAGGGCATACATTTGTTTGTGGCAATGATGTTGCTTAAGGCCCTCAAGACACACACCAAAATTTATGAACTTCTACTATAAATAGACAAGGATCTGTTAAAGATACATAGTACTGTTAGATGCACAAGTTCCAGCGACTGTATGAAGCTGATACAAGCCTGTATTTCATTTCATGTAAGTTTTACTTTTTAACATAACTGAGTGCAATTCAAGGTGTGTGAACAAAAAGTATGTGAACGGGAACATTATATTTGTGCTTAACGGAGCTACTTCATTACTGTCTTCTGTTTATGCAAAATTCTTTTATTACTGTAAACAAAAGAGGAGTTTGTTTGTTTAATTTACCCGACAGTGTTAATAATAATATAAGCAGTCATTGAGTTACTTATTTATCAACTTTAGAAATAATCATGAAAACGTACAAAATATATGAAATTAAATGTAGCAATTTACGTTATGAAACTTTATAATGGTGACGTCATTGCAACGTGTAGCTCATTCATTCGGCTATTGATGACATTGCTGTTTATTTTAGAAGGCGGCTGTTGATTTGACAAGCTATACAGCTTAAGTCTCGCATAACATCAAATTACGGTCGTTTTGAGATTGACAGCGTTCGAGTCAGGGTAAGTTTTTGCTGCTTGTCTGAAGTTATTTACCTAAAAACCAGACAATGTAAAGTAGACAGTTATTACTACTAGCTCTAAAAACCATTCTTTGTATATCTAGCTTTACCCAGAAAGTTTTCGATGCAATTAAATGTTAAAAACGAGTTGTTTCTAAAGTTTAAGCAGATATACACGTAAGTTATAGAAGCAAATCAGTATTCCTAGTGTGTTCCTTAGTACCTTTGGCTTTGGTTTTCGCTATGAGAGATTAACCTATTCGCTTACTTAAAATCACAACGGAGTTTAACAACAAGCGATCGGCGAACTCATACAGCAGAGGAACCGTTTTACAAAGACGACCTTGTATGCTTAGTTTTCGAAGTTCAGTGACGAATTGTTCGTGTTTTTGGTTTAGATGCATCCTATGAATGGTCCTGTTCGTTTCTTCATTTTGTTTTTTTTAGTTCAGTTTCGAAAGAAACTATACCCTGTGAACTAAAGAGGAGTAGATTCGGTAACTTAAGTCTTAGTCAGTTTCTAATAGTTCTTAGATAAATCGTTAGCGAAACTTGATCGGTTCAACTATGGAAGACGACAAATTTTAACAATCAAAAGTTTGTCAAGGAACCAAACTTAAAAGATCTTGTAAGAAGTTTAAGGTTTAGGCCAGTTGCTAGGTTTAATTAACAGAAAGCGACAGCTGGAATACTTCCCAGTTAATTAAATTAATTAAAAGGTGAACTTGACCACAGAGTCCATAAATACTAGACTATAAAGATAGAGGAAGTTTCAATATAACTATTATGGAAGGATCTAAAGTTTAATTATAGTTTGGAATTAATTAATATAGTTCAGTAAAGAACTTCTTGTACATTGTGTTCATCCAGGTGTTAATTTTATGGAACAAATTGTTATTTTTATGTTCTATGACATTGTGGGGCACAGCTGAAACAGAAATGTTGAAAACAGTGCAATATAAGCTGAAAAACTATGTAAAACCTTTTGCAATTGTTTGATTTTGACGTTTTTGTAACTTGCTGCTCCCACATCTCAACTGCAGAATAATCAATAACAATGAATAAACTAATGATTATATATTTTTTAGAAAAAAAATCTATTTTAATTAAATCATTTCCACTAAGGATTTGCCTTAGTACCTTATTAAAAAAAAAACTTATTAATAACGTTTTTAGTGATTTTAGTAGATAAGCCATTCATTCAAAAAAGCAATTCTAAAAATGTACAAGTTTCAGTAATGATGAGGTTTGAAACATTACATTCTTTATCAGCGTTTTGTAAGTTTAATAAATTTTGTGGAAGGTTATTACATTTCGTCGCAGGTAACAACAGCTAAAGAAATGCAAATAGAGCCGGTTATTAGAACTCGACAGGACTCAGGTCAAAGCAAATTTAAGTTTAATAACAATCTCAGCAATCTTGTTTTTTGATCCAGCTTTTTAATTATAAAAAAATGGCTCATACTATTGTAGTGGTATAAGATTGATAATATAGAACAGATACTGTAGCTACAATGCTCCATATATTCTCAGACTATTCATGTAAAAAAGCTGGCAAATGTCGAAGTAATTTTTTAATTTTAGGCCTACACTACTTCCCTTTTAACCCCAAAGACAATAAGACCGATTTTACGATAACAAACTGCAGGATGTTTCTAGGATCTGATGCACTTGACTTTATTACGTTGCTACGGTTTTAGATGAAGAAAAAAACTGTTGTAGCTTTTGTGCTGTGTGTACTCAATATCTGTGACGCATTTCCCCATAATCAAGAACGTGAAAAAGGTAAGTAAAGCCGTAGTTCCATAGTATGCTCTCTGACGGTAATCCGAAGATTTTTTTAAATGTAAAAACACAGCACCAATTTATGAAACTTGGACCTTGCAAAGAAGCTTTGCAGTTTGAAATGGACTGCTGCGCTTAATTTTCTCGAATTGGTTGTAGCTAAAACAGTAAGTGGTAGTTTGGGAGAAGTCGAACACGAACGAACGGCTGTAGAGGTTATTTGGTGGCAGTCAAAGCAAGTTCCATAGATGAAGCCAATGCTTTTAGTCTCTAGTTTGTTTTTAAGAGCAACTTACACAAAGAACATTTAGTATTACTGTACCATTAATTTTTGTACCTCTACCCAAATGGCATAGCCACGGAATCCCAGTGTTTTTTTTTCGTGTACAGCTAGTATATTGTTGCGAGTTATAAAAAAATCTCCTAACATTTGAGTCTGTTTTAAACTGAATTTAATATTTTCTTGCTTTACTTGTTTGTCCTTTGTATTACGTAGTCGCTTCTTTTTCGTTTTTCCTGAAAAGATTTGACGTAAAAACACTAACAAATTAGATTGTAATGTGCAAAAAGATCGATATAGTTAATGATTAAATGTTCACGCTCTTTAGAAAACCTAAAAATCAGTTTTTCGCGTTTTATTTTTAAAAACAAAACAACTTGCTGAAAGATTGGAAAGATGGTTCCAGTATAACGTGAAGTTTTTGTATTTTGTTATCAATTTTATTGTTGTCTTACGTTCTCGTCCTAGTTGCTTTATCTTTCTAGTTCTTAATCACAATGGGTGAGTTTCATTTGTTCCAATGATTGATTTCTGGACCACTAGTTCAAATCGCCAGCCACCTGTTATCTGATAACATTGTGGCCATCGAATACTTTTTAGATCATCGAAAAAGATATCTGAAGGTGGCTTATGACTTTTAACTGGAAACACTGTTTGATCATAAACGATTCTGAAAACAAAACCTCCTAGAAGCACATTGATAATTATGTTAAAATGCCTATCAAGGAACAAGATGGAGTTTAAGCCATTTATATTAATGAATTTGTATCCGTGACCCCGTGACAACAGTTTCGTTATTCCGAAACACTACTGGCTCGTCAACAGTGAGGGTAATTAACTTAAATTTCAATTGAAGATGTACATGTGTGGCTATTTCTGATTTTCTCTTTCCAATTGTGCTTATCTGTTCCAGTATGTAGATTAAAAAGAGATCCAATTGTTATCAAATACGAAAACAAGAGCTCGAGCTTCTTGGAACTGGCCCGACAACTCAATGTCACGTTTAGTTGCAAATTCCTCAAAGAATGCCAACTACAAAGCAATAGGTCATGTGAGCGTCGATGTGGAAAATGGGAGAGAGACAAAACACTGGAATGTTACTGTGATGACTTTTGTCAAGAATTTGGAGATTGTTGCTATGATTACTACCGGAGGTACGTATATTCTATGTACTGAAAGAAAGTTAAAATCCAATGATGGCATAAGTTAAAGAGGACCACCTCGCGTATCAAACATAGCTCTATATCAGGGCAAGATGTACATAATTGAAAGCGTAGCCAAAATACATGTAATGGAAGCTTAAAAAATCTGTGAGAAGACATCCCTGGTTTAAAACAAGTTAGTAGCTCGTCTGGAAAAAGTGAAATATGATATTTAAATGATTTTTTTTGGAAAACATCTTGCCTTTAACATAGTGTTCCACTGTGTTCTGCGAGGAATAATAAGAAACATTGAATAATCACGATGGTTTTGTTGTTAAAAGTGAATATGTAGGTTAACACCCAAGTAGATTATTGTATAAAAGTGACATTATATAACCGTGAGGTCACACAACATAGTGGATTTGGATATGACCCTGACTTCAACCCTAGGTAGCCTGCGCGGCAGCCGAACATGTCAATTATTTTTAAATGTCTGCGACGCAGGCTAACCCTAGGAGGACCAAGCAGTAACAAAACAGCTCAAGGGGAGAACCAACTGGTTGCACTAACACACATAAAAGATTAAGTTTTGGTCTGTGGAGCTTTTGGTTAGCTAGTTGTTTTTTATGACAACAGTCATGTTTTAATTAACAACTGTAGCTGTGGAAGTCAAAAGTTTCATTTAAGGTACGATTTTTAAACTTTATTTTTCATAACTAATTTACTATAACTTTCGAGTGATGACGATAGCCAATAAACGTCAAAAGATGTTTTCATTATTGAACTATAGGAACTTAAAGTTCCATCTTGATTGTTTCAAAGCTTAAGTTTACACGTCGGAAAAACCTATAGGGGGTCCATTTGACCCCTCTGAACGTTCGAGAGTTAAACCCAAGATACATTTGTAATAAGTTGGTCTAAGAGAAATGTAAATTCAGGAGGGCTAATGAATGGTAGGCTTTATACTAAATGGAGCATATAAGTGATAAACATATTAAACCTAGATCTTTGGGGAGTTAAAAATATATAACCGGGGCAACATATTATAACTCTAGGTTTAGGTTATAGGTTATAGCGTACAACCAGGAAATAATTATATGAGAGACCTAACACCTGATATAGTTGTATCTAGATCGGGATTTCGAAAATCAAATGCCAGAACGTTTTCTGACGGCGTATTTTCATTTTTGAAAATTCAGATGCGACAAAGCAGTTAGAAATCAAGAGTCTTCATTGTATTCGTGTTTTGAGAACAACATCGATAAGGGCGTGGTGGTGGTCAGCAACTGTTCAACTCATACCAACAACTCCAAGCTAGTACGTGCATGCGTACAATCTAATTCATCAGACACCTTTCAAATCTTGCCAGTGCTTGACAAGGAGACCAACATCAACTACAAGAACTATTTCTGTGCAAAATGTAACCAGGCGAAGGAAATCATATTTTGGCATGCTCAACGCGGATGTGACAATTCTTCTACAGTTTACGAGAAAACGTTTAGTTGGACATCATTCATGCATCATTGTAAGAAGTATCCGTGGGTATTTCAACCACCAAAAGGCACACTGCCAGAATATTGTGCACCACGTAAATATCGCGGTTGGCTGCAAAAAACAAACAGCAACAAACAAGTAGACTGGAGTATGGTGAAAGATGTTTGTGAAGCGTATTATCTCCCAGTGTGTCAAGAGTGGCAATTAGTACCACGGACTACTACATATCACAACAATCCTCACTGCCTTTTATCTTCCATTCAGTCTACGAGTCCTTTCATAAACTCAAATTGCGGACCTTGTTTAGAAAAATCAACTGCACTCGCTCCAGGAATCCAAGTTCTGTTTGATTTTTCTTCTACCTCACAGTTTAAAGTTGACGTTGGGTCTCAAAGAACACTTGTAGTGGAAACAAAACAATGCAAGAAACACCAAGTGTACGATCCTTTCAGCCAGTCCTGCAGGGAACTTGCTCCAATTTCAGAGCCACTGAAAGAGAGAAAAACTCATTTAAACAATTCACATGCCAACCTCGCTAATCTAACTTCAAATGTCACCGTTTTATCAAAATGCGTCGGTGTCCCGTTTGCAAATACGGAAGTGAAACTGTTTTCGACTGACAGTGTTTATATCAAACACGACAATCGTGTATATTCAAAGAGCATGCACTTTGCTAATGGCACCAAACTTATTCTTTGCACCAATTTGTCTCAAAACTATACGAAAAAAAATTATAGTATTACAGATAATGAAGAAAGTATTCATTCTTTTGCCCTCCGTTTTATCACATACGTGGGAGGTGGTCTATCAATCCTCAGTCTGATAGTCCTAATTGCTGTGTATTTTCGGATCAAGGAGGTCAAAAAGGTGCCCGGAAAGATAGTGACGAGTTTGGCCTGCACGCTGTTGGTGTTCCAAGTCAGTTTTTTCCTTATCGGTATCACAGGGAGACCAGCCCTGTGCAGCACCATTGCCGTTGTGCTTCATTACTTCCTGTTGGCGTTCTTCGCGTGGATGAACGTCTTGGCTGTTGACATGGCCTTCACTTTTGTTGCTTTGGGTAAGTTGGACAACCCAAAATTCGAAGTCAACTACAAATTTGGAAAATATATACATTTCTACAAGAGCAAACTTTAATTTGAAGTTGCGCAGTTAACGTCAAAGATAAGTCCTTAAGTGGATTATAATATACTTCTAATATTTCAGGTTGGTTCCGAAAAAAAATTTAAGAATGAGTCAAAAGTTGCGCCCTAGTACATGCAAGAAAGTCATTTATGTGTCTACATGCCCAACCTAGCAACATTGTACTTCTTTCGCTCTCTCACTCACTGTCATTACAATAGCCAAAATTTAAAAACGATTGGGTATGACTTCAATTGAAGAAATTCATAACCTTGCAAATCTCTTCTTCTGTTCCTTTTCTTGCAGAAAAACATTTCCTTTAGGTTTTTTGTCAGAATATCCTTGTTTTAGCAGACTTATGAAATATTTCCCCAGAGTTCTAAAATTTTGAATCCTTTTCATTGCAGAGTCTCGTGGCGCCGTCCTCCCTGCTCTCAGTGGGGAGCAAAAGAAATTTCTAATCTATTGCTGTCATGGTTGGATTACTCCTATTTTGTGGGTTGGTGTCTGTGTGTCCTTGGATTGGTCTCACACGGTTTCCATTGGATATGGTAAGTGTGGTTCTGAATTGGTGTCTGTTTCTTTTTTAAAGTGTGTCACTTAGTGTCTATTAGGTAAGCTTGTGTAGTTTGCGTTTCCTTTAAAACACCTCACTTAATATTCATTTAGTCAGTAAGTGTAGGTGTCGTTGGGTGAATGTATATCTTTGTAATTTCTCACTTTATTTCTGTTGGATCAATCAGTGATGGTGTGGTCGGGTGTCCTGGCACCCTTTGAAATATATCATTTTTTTCTAGTGTCATTAAATGTTTTTTCGTGAATACTGCCAAGATCTCATGCAGTATTATTTACTACGATCTAGAACTAAATGGCTAATTTATGATGGATACAGTAGACCTGCTAGCTTTCCAACCACCTTACAAACGCAATGTTTTACCTCCAACTCGGAAGGGTTGTTGCAAATACCAAGTCTTAAATGTCTCTACCCCTCTCCACATTTACTATCCTCTCATTCTACTTTGAATCCCTGTCAAAATTGTTCAGAAAGACGTTGTCTCCTTCCTTTTCTACTGATTGCCCACATATAAAGAGGCCCTGAGATTAAGCGCTGGGTCTGATCTTCCTCTACGAGTGCCTCAAGGAAAATACCCGTAAGCTTTTCAGGTTTTAGGGATATTTTGGTTAATCCATGCCAAGAGCTTTGCGTGCTTCGCAAAACACAATTAACTTTTACTTTAATTATTGGAAGGAGGAAGAAATTCAGTATATCTTATAACACAGGTTTAGAAAAGTATTAACTCATTTCTGGAAAAGCATATTTTGATTCATTACATGTGTTTTCCTGGTTTCATCACATTTAACTTTTAATCTTTGTGAATTAAGTTCTATTTTGTTTGTAGTATTTTCGATACCGTAGATCTTTTAAAACAACGATATTTTATCTCTACTCCATTTGTCTTTGTTTATCTTTTACACATAGCGTTTATTCATAACACAGTCTAGCTTATAGAAGCTTTCACATCACAATGATAGCCTTATCCCCGAAATGCCACACTGTCTTTTATCCTCACAGGGTCTAACAAGATCTGTTGGATCTCAAACGGCAAAGCTCTGCTGTACGTGGTGTGTGTTCCAGTGGCCGCCATACTCGCTTTCAATCTTGCAGCTCTTGTGTTGTCTGTCATCGTCATTGGAAAAACTCGTCAGGTAATTGTTCAGGAAACAAACACTTTTCCAGCCTTGCTTTCACTAAAGTATTGGTCTTTGTCTTGTTAATCTTAATGGTCATGAACTTTGTTTGGCTAAAAAACCTTTATTCATGTATTTTGTCGCTGTTTCCATCTGTTTGCTAACCAATAATGTCACATTTTTCAGAACACGCGACGGATGTCGAAAACATCGAAACCACTAGATCTTCCTCTTCTGAGCTTGAAACTGACCGTGATCTTCGGTTTGACTTGGGCACTAGGGTTTGCTGCTGCTTTCAAAGAAACCGCATTCATCTGGTACCCGTTCGTCATTCTCAACAGTCTCCAAGGTGAGTTGTTCGTCTCTGTTGTCGGTGTTGATAAATATACAAAATATGACGGAAAATTATGTACTTAATGTTAAGAAGTCAAGGTTGCTGTGGAACTTTAAATGTAGAAGGTTTCCAGTCTGCGTTTGTAGGACTTTTTTTAAAACAGTGTGGCGCAGTTTAAAAGAAACAACAGTAAAGAAAAGAAAAATCGAAAGACAAACAACTTCAATCAAGAAAAAAAAGTGAACTCAAAAAGAAACAGAACGGAATCGAATGAAACAAATGCGATTTATCTATACAGCTATTTCAAAAAAGGTTGTGATAGTCAATAGTCCAATACTGGAACCGAAAGGAACTATGGGATCCAAGCAGCACAAAAAATCGCTGCTGTTAGCTATGATTTTGTAAAATATGGAATGCAGATTCATCATATAATGCCACGGCAATGCAGCAACAACCTTCGCTGGCGCAATATCACTCATTATGAGTGTACTTAAAATTCCTTTCGTTTCCAGTATTGACTATTGACTATGACAATCTTTTTTGAAATAGCTGTATATGGCAGCTATATTTGAAAAACAAACACGAACAAACACCAACTTAAGCGCAAACATAGCGTAAACAAAAGTGTAAAATCGACCCCAACATTAGAGTATCCACAAGCATATAGAATGTAAACGTTAGCTAAGACACGACAGCAGTCGCAATGGTAAAGCTTGGTAAGAAAGAAAATGAAGATAAGGGAAAGCGAACGATAGCAAAAAAAGGCAAACACACGATCTAGGTATTGTATACCACTGTACGATTTTGTACAAATAGCAAGGTGTTGCTTTGTATTTTTCATTAAAACTTTCTGGTTGTTTTTTTGTTTGCAGGAGTGATGCTGTTCGTGGCCCTCAAGACACACACCAAAATGTTTCATCTTCTCAAGGGAACTGGGTTGGACAAGTTTTCAAGTGCCACTGTTTCTAAATTTCATACCACAAAGCGAGAGGAGCTAGAGTTGAAAGAGTCCACAGTCAAATCCATTACACAAAAGAGAAACAAAGAAGAACCAACTATTGAAACGGAGATGTAGAGACACTGTAAAAACGTGAAGCTGTCTGCAGATCTCAGACCAGAAAGCGAGTGGAGCTGCAGTAAAACATAATTTACTCTGGTCAACCCAATCTCAGACCTATGTATATACACAGAGGAACAAACTATGATAAAGGAAATGTAGAGAACTTGTAAATACATTTAACTGCTTCCAAGTCCTTCTCTAAATTGAGAGGAGCTGCAGCTTAGATATCTTACAGTCATTTTAACACATCACACAACGCGATACCTATACAGCGAAGAACGAACTACGACAATGCTGTCACGCAAGGGTCAGTTACTGTCACTTTTAAAGTAGTGACTCACTCTTATTCGTTGTCTCACTTGTATCATTCTCGATCACCATCACCATCACAGTACGGTCACTGTCCATCACTGTCACACTAGTATCACTCACCATGCATGGCTCCCACTAGTGTTACTCTCCATCACTGTCACGCACTAGCATCACTCATCATCTTTTCTTTTTTTTCATTTCTCGACCGTACTCCATAGTTTATAAATAACAAGTAACTGTGACCCAGCTTGATTAACCCTAAGGTTATTCTGGGAAACAATTACCTTCTTTGTCTGTATGTTATTTCCTCTTTGTTGATTGTTAATATCACTTGTAATCAATAGGTATACATAAAAATTTGTTGTTGTTGTTGTTGTTGTCACACTAGCGTCACTCTCTATGGTATTCTCCCTGTTATCATTCCACATCGCTGTAGCATTAGTATCACGCGCCGTCACTGTCTCATTACGGCAATACACCATTGCTGCCACACTGGGTTACTCACAGACATACTTCTGTTATAGTCTAGCTGTGTCGAAAACTATAATTTGTATAGATTTTCCAAAAGTAGTTTACACTGGATTTATTTCTTCACATTTTTTTTAGTAGAAAAAATTAGATGACATGTTTTAACCTTCTCTCTCAGGATCAGGTGGGACTGAGGTTGTTCCGAACCTCCTCGGGTTTTCCCTTGTGCCGTCTTTGCTTTTTTTGATAAGATTGCCAGTTGGTCAATTTACCTACCCTTTGTCCAGATACCTATGTTTCTATAAAAAAAAATTCAAAAATTTTTTAGTGAAGAAAGATCAAGGGGTGGGGTTACAACAGCCTCCAGTCCTGAGAGAAAAGGGCTGGTTTCAAAAATAGTTAATTTTCGTAGTTTATATTTATTTTTATATTTTGCTTTTGTCGTAACTGGCAATGACATGTTCCTGAAATACTTGAGACATAAAAGAGATTGGATCATGTGCTTTATTTTTAATCTTTACGAAAAAATATTTTTGCTCAGATCATGACTTGCAATACAAATTCTAGATCTCCGCAATAATGCGATAGCATTTGAAAAATCCATCTTAATTCCATTCGCAAAGTACAAAGACTTTGCTACAAAACCCAAATATAAAATATTGTTTTGAGTCATTTATTCAATTGCATCTTCATGAAAGTTGTTTAGTTTTCCTTAATTTTGTACCAAAAGAGAACCGAGGTCTCGGCATAAATTAATTAATTATAAAAATTATTAGCAGTAAGAGATGAATGAGTTATCTATGAGTTATCTATTAGTAATCATGACCAAGTTAGCTGTGTCCATGCAAAAGTTGATAAGTCTCCCTCCTGAGAGGGAAGGGATAGAAAAATACCACCTGAGAGAGAGGATTTTAAAATATGCTTTCACAAATACCGTTGAATTCCAACGGAAACAACCCCAACATGCAACGATCTCCGAAAGTAATATCAATTTTAGTTTACGGGGTTCTTGCATGTAAACAGTGACGGGCTTTTGACTAGAGAAGGGCTGACCCAGGCCTGCATCCTAACCCGGGGTGGCGGTCAACCGGGTTTGTAATCTTGATCTACCCGATTTCGGCATACATCAACCCGATTTCCTTTATCAACCCGGGTTATTAAGAACACGTTCACATGGACCCGGGATGCCTGCTATATATCTAAAGCCTACAGTTAAAAACCCGATAACTCGAAATCCCCGCTTACTCAAAGCAAAACTAATTTCCCTTTGGTTTTCTCGCATGTTTACTGTTATTTTAACCCGTATAGCACTCGAACCCCGATAACCCGAAGCAATCTTTACATCCATTCAGTTACTTTGCCTTTTAATTTTCCCCTCGGTAACTCGAAGTCGATTCGTGAGTAGCTTTTTCAACAATTATTACTTTATAGTACTTGTGCTTTTCATGCTTTTGTTTTGCTTTGTTTTGTCGTTTTTGAGCTTTTACAATGCTCGAAATCTTAAAATAAAACGTGTATAAGCATGAATCCGCTTCAACCAAGTGTTCCGGTCTTTTTTTTTCAAAACCCCTAGAACTCTTAACCCAGATAGCTTGAAGTAATTCTAATTTCCTTTGGCAATTCGAGTTACCGAGGTTAATTTGTATTTTTGACCCGGGCTCGTACATCAACCCAATTTTCTACATCAATCTGGGTTATAAAGAATACATTCACATTAAAAAAATAATCCGAAGCCTCAGCGACTGCCTCAAAAATGCTTACTTGGGAGTTTAGCGGGAAATAGTCCAAATTTTGAGGGGTTTTTTTGAGAAAAGGGAATAATTAGAATTGATCTGGGTCGGTCGAACCACAGTTTACATGATCTTCTGCGTTGGTTTTCATACTTATCAACTCGCCGAGGCGGATCAACCAAAGTCTCCAAACGAAATACCCGACAAGACGGGTTGACTAGGTTAGACGTCGAGTTCATGTTGTGTTGCTGGAGAAGGGTAGTCCCAGGCTGGCGTCTGTTCGGGCTGGCATCATACCCGAGTTCTTTAAAACAGCCCCTTACTTACTGGCTGGTAAACCCCTTTTCCTTAGCAAGGTAAGGCAATGGCAAAAATATATAGCCGATCAGAGGAATATAACTAGTTTACATTGACAGTGACGTAAAACCAATGAGCAAGTCTTTACGATGCTACACGTACGACACACCTGTGTGTCGGTAAGGTCAAATAAATGTGTAATAAAAAAATTAATGGTTAAATTGTGCCTTAGGTCTTTTAAAAGTATCAATACCGTTCGTTCGGCGCAGCGAGTCGGGAGAACCCATTGATATGTCGTTGAAACCTTCGTTTAATACATTTACTACTACATATCAGGCACAACCGTAATTACAGCTAAATATACACTGTGACTATATATGGCCAGTACCTATTGGAAAACATTATTTGAAACAGAGCACAACAAAGCTGCTACAACAGAGCAAAACACAAGCATAAAGTCATAGCGAACCAACAAATGTTGAGCTCAATCCCGGTACGCCAAACTTTGTTCTGTAGTGAGGGACTGGAAACGAACTAATTTCCCATCAGCTTTTGTGTTGTCGCCGTATTGTTTTCCCTAGATTATGTGCTGGATTTTACTTTTGAGAGTACGCAAAACTCAACTGCTATCCTAAAATACCCTATACCAAGCTGCCACTCGCCGGTTTGTGTGCTGTCTTTACTTAGCAAAGTTTTGTCCTTACCTTCAGCGAAGCTATAAGCAGCTATCGGGACATTTCCCATGTTAAACAAGAGTTCCTGCATGTGGGCTCAACGGTTAACGGTTTTTTATTTATCACAGAGTATAAAGTAATCTAAAACTTGAGAAAGTGGATAGCATAGGATTTACAATACAAGCAGACTAGCACCCTAAGATGTAACACGATAAAATGGTTTCAAAAGCCCTGTATCTCCACTACTTCCTAAAACAGTGCATCCCTACTGCAATACTGGGCTATCCGACATAAGTTAAAAGACACGAGGTACTTCATTTCAAACAGCATCGTGCTATCCTTCCCATTTCTCTCTGGCAAACCGTTTAAGATAAGTTTCATGCAACCCATTGTGGTTCAGAATTCAGTCAATGGCAAGCTCTGCAGATAATTGACATGTGTCTACTGTGTGCTGCGTCAACACAACATGCTCAGCAACACCATAATGATATCGCCAGCACTATCCGGTGGCTAATCTTTCATTGCAGCTGGTCTCTTTGAATTTGTTTAAGCTGAATATTAGTTATGCCTATCTTGTCTACGTAGACCACTACAGTGACGTTCAGGCTTCCATTTTATCCAATCGTCAGGAGTAGTTTATACTACAAAGCAATTATTAACCCTTCAGTCGTCATGAAATTCCCCATTCCAACTCAACCCATAAATGGGGCTACGTTTACCTTTTAATTTTTCAGGGCCTTGAGAAAACAGTTCACTCACATCACTTTCCCCTATTGGTCTAATAGTCAAACAGAAGTATTGTCAAGTTAAGCTAGGCATAAACTAGTACTGTTCACTGCTGATAATGTCGGCCTGACTTTATATTGTCTGTACAAAAAAGGCCCCGACGGCAGGTCATAGTTTTGCACCAGCTCATCGGATATTTTGATGCAATCTCAGCTCAAATTGTACTCAACCCCGATTAAGCTTGAGACCTTGAACACCTCAAAGGGACACTGTTGTAAATGAATACACTCGTCGCAAACTGCAACATAAACTGATCCAAATGCGACAAACGACTTGGTCAGCCATTGCAAGTCTACAAGACACTCGTGTTTTTGCATAATCATGGTCACCAGGACCTCAATAGTTAAAGATTAGATGACCGAGGAAATAAATGGCCCTGCTTGTTCTTGATGGTATAACAATAGGAACAAAAAGAACCAAAATAGGCGGAATCGTGCACAGACTGAACCTACCCCTCACTCACTGAACTTCTATTCCCAAACACATTTCCACCAAATGAACTCGCTACTTGCACACCAGTTCCCTGCTGTGTGCTTCGAATGCTGCCAATAAAAATGCTACAAGCGGAAAACTAAACCAAACCTTAAACCAATAAATCACCTAATACAGCGCTACCAGCCCTCTAAGAAGGCCACCTAGCTCCTTGACAATGTCCACACCAATTAGCTCTCGTCGCCGTACAGGTTGTTTGCTGTCCTGCCAGCTACGGAAAATAGACAAACACTCTATTCTCTCTCACAGTGTGAGCTAACTGCCAAGCTACATCTGGCGTACTTATTTAGTTACTTGTTATTTGTTGCAGTTAAAGGTTAAGAAATTTGGGCGTTTGTCTTTTCACAAAGGAGAAAGCGTGTTATGATGGACTGGGAACGAAGGGATTTGTGTTGTCGTCGTATTGTTTTTCTTAGAACATGTGCCATGTACTAGCGTCTGTTTTTGCTCAGCACTTAGAAGCTGCTACAACAGGTCTACAACCATGTAAATCATGACAACCCGCATGACACAAACAAAAAATGAAATCTAACTACCGGTACTTGTTGGAGAGCTATATACCCTCACCATATGGTCGACAAAGTACAAGCAGTACATTTGCGTATGCAAAAACATGAACTTGCGAAAACAGTTGTGTCTGAGTACTATGTGCAAAAACAAACAGTTACTCAGTGACATCTCTTTCAGATGTCTATGGTCTCCCTTTCTCCGTTAGTGTGGTTGGTTATTCCATTCACATAACTCGTGTTCGTGACGGGTTTGCCGTAAAAGCGTTTTAGCTGCAACTCCTTGTGCTCTGGGTGTTTGGCACAATACTTCGGGACAATAGCACCGAAGTACTTGTGCGAACCAGCTTCAGTGACGAGTTGGTACACCTTGGTGTGTGCCTTAAGCGCTACAAATAGCAACACTCCTGAAAACGACCACAATAAAGTTGTTACAATGACATACTTTTGTGTATTAAATTAAATATATTTAGTTTGCAGACGGTAATAATTTTCAACTTTTGAGAGGTCATTAATGCAGCTCAAAGAAGGATTTTGAGACTGAACTTCTGTACACCAGAGTGCTTGAACTTACAAGATTGAGCTAAGCGTAAGGCATTTAGTAAGTCAGCAGTTTATTACAGTGTCAAAATCAGAGTTCTCAACAGGGAATCTACAACACCAATAACTACGTCTGCCTAGCTGAGATAACAAGGACGTGGCGGCAGTGTACAGCTGTTTCGCTCTTCTTAGAGCTCGTCAGGTATTGTATAGCCAAGCACTGCGAAAACAATTAGTCTTTTCACAGCACTCTTTGCGTTCAAGCTAAGGTAGACCCACTGATGTAGGTCCTTTTGAACCTAGGCTACCACATAACAAATGTTAAACCCAATAGCCTGCGCCAAACGGGTTAAAATTTACACATCAAGGGCAACTTTATCAAAATATAGGTAAACTTGCTGATGCCAACATCGTTTTATCTTATATGTTTTATTCAAACTTGTAGTGAAGCCGGTTTACCTTGAAGACTGTTGAGAACGGCAAATGGATACCAGATGAACGCGGTTTCTTCAAAGGCAGCAGCAAAGCCTAGAGCCCAGGTAAAACCGAAGATCACGGTCAATTTCAGGCTCAGGAGCGGAAGGTCCAGCGGTTTCGATGTTTTTGAAATCTGTTGTGTGTTCTGAAAAGAGACATGGACAAGTCGGACAAGGAACAAGTATTTACCGTATTTGTTCGATTATGCGCCCTGGGCGCTTATTTAACGTTTTGGACTTTCAGGGTGGGCGCTAATTCGAGATGGGCGCTTATTCAAGGCTGGGCGCTTGTTAAATTTTCACCATTTTCAGCAAGTATAAGGTTAATTTTTAACAAAACAATAAAAAATAACAAAACATGAAAAAATCTTAAGCATATTTTTAATTGTTCATTGTTTGGTATTTGCCCTGGATAACTACTAATTATTCTGTTTTCGAAGGAGTCTCTTTAGTTATCATAAATTTTTCTCATACAACTCTAATGTCATCGTCACACCGCTCAATAAGCAAACTTTCTGGTGCTAATCCTTCTAGACATCCAAAAGCGCTTATTTGAGGTAAGGAGTGGGGTTGGGCGCTTATTCGAGGTCGGGCGCTTTTTAACTTTTTCTGCTTTCAGAATGGGCGCTTATTCGAGGTGGGCGCTTATTCGAATAAATACGTATAAAAATTAACTAAAGAAGATCACTCTGCAAAACCCAATAAGCTAAAGGAAAATGTATAAAGTGTGAACAATTCGCATAATAGCAAAATAGAATTTCTGAAAATTACCTGACGAGTTCGTCTAATGGCGACAACAGACAACACGAGAGCTGCAAGGTTAAAGGCTAGTATGACTGCCACGGGAACACACACCACGTACAGCAGAGCTTTGCCGTTAGAGATCCAACAGCTCTTGTGAGACCCTGTGAGGTTGGATGAGATATTATGGAGGGGTTAGCCTGCTGGTAGATCAAGGACGTTGTGGGCGTTGAATTTAATGTGTAAAGTTGGGACGGTAAGGTCATCGGAAATGAAACTGTGGAGAGCGAAGGGAGTGCGTAAACTGCGAGAAACAAGAATAGAGTGATCCGAAATCCAGCAGCTGGTACGACAGAAAACATTTCAGGAGTGACAAAAAGCGTATGGCTGTTTGAGACTGCATCCATGAAAAAGAAAATCGTAACGTTTGAGATTAAACAACGCGGAATGGAGCACTGGCAGATGACGTACATGAAACGAGCTGAAAAACAAAAAAACATTTATGGAAGATAACTTGACTGATAAGTGTGTTCGGATAGCTAAGACTAATGTATTTGTAAGAGACTTTGTGGTTGACTGAAAATGAAGTTACATTCCGTTTGTTTTGATATATAATGAAAACTAAAAAATAATGGGTAAACAAATTTAACTGTTTCAGCCATTTAATCTTTCATCAAATCATTCGTGGCATCAAAGGAAATTTCACTCTGATCTTCTTACCGTATCTTATGAAAATCGTGTAAGACCAATCAAAGGACACACGGACATGCACCAACCCCGGTTTAAACTCACTAACATGGTTGACGATAAGTGAGACATGCAACATCCCTTCACAATTTCACTTACCATACTCAATTGAAACACTGTGAGACCATTCCAAGGACACACAGACACCCACCAACACCATAGGAGTGAGCCAGCCATGACAGCAATACTTGAGAAACTTCTTTTGGTGCCCATCGTGGGTGTTAAGAACAGCGACTCCTGATTCTGCAAGGTAAATTAAACGGAAACTTAATCGCAGCATGCTAAACTACGGCAATTTTTTAAAAAAGGAAAGATTAATGTATATAACCTATCGGATCTGCTTTAGATAGAAATATATTTTTCATTGCTTTCGAAGTATTGCTTAAAGAAATTTTCAAATAAAAAAAAACAACGAACAGTTAAGCGAGGGAAGGAGATAATAGCTGAGGTTACACGTTCTTCGAGAATGCAAGTAGCACCGCGCTGACTTCGTCTTGGGACTTCAGTTACCATGGCGTCTTTGGTGAGATATAGACCAGTAATTTTTTAAAATTCGCACAAAATTTCTAAATTTGTCAAAATCTGTTACGCAAAAATTTTTTTTTTCTTTTTGTATCTCAAAAATCCCGTTCACTAGCTCGGTACTTGTCACGGTAAATTTTCTTTTTCATTTCGGATGTATCTATGGCAAGTTACCGCGTTAAATTTTTCTCCGGGAATGTTAGTTACAAAAGAGCCCTTTAACACGGTAAATAGGGCATGCCTTTATAACCTCAACGAACAGCTATATTTGAGTAACGCGCATAAGAGTAAGTAAGGATTGTTGTGTAGTCCTCGAAACACATTTGAGCCTTACTTCTCGCGCCTCTTAAAAACTTCTATAAACCTAAAAAATGAAGCCTTAACGAAATGAAATGAAACTTGCAATACCTGTAAGTCCAATTGACGAAATCAAGTTTTCTTTTTAAAAATTTTTGTGTTCAGATTTAATCAAAAAGTTATTACTTCCGTTAAATTGACCAGGTTTAAGTTAAGAAAAGCAACCGTGTTAAGCTTCCTGTTATACAAAGAAGTGAAGCTACTAGCTTACAACTTCGTAACGGATTCATTCTGGCAAGCTCGGGTGGTTATTTGTTTCAATTTATCCAACGCTTAGTTAATTTCCATTTTTTACTTTAATATTTTAAACTTGATGTATAAAAGCATCAGAGTTGACAAAAAAATCGACTAGCTTCCTAAATTCTGTGTTTGGTTCCGCATTATTTTCGTATATTAACCTGTTTCCAATTAAATTCATAAAATGTCGTCTCTGCTGAGCACAGTGTTGCAAGTTGACACGAATTTTTACACTTTTCCACACATGCGAAAACTTGCAAAGGCGAAAAAAAGCTTGGATGCATGATAAACGAACATCTGTAAAAACTCCCTTTTCCGTCACAAAGGCTCAAAACTCCCGTTGGAGTAGCTGTATTGGCGTACAAAAGAAATCAAATTTATTAAGTCCAAGAAAAATAGCTTTTAAGTTTTTGTTGCTGCAGTGCATTTGTTCATTTTCTCCTTACGAACGCTGGAGGTCATCAAAACGAGTGGTTTTTTTAGACATTTTCATTAGGATTTCATCGCAGTTTTTACAATAAAGTATTTTTTTTAAAGTATGTAGCATTGACAAGGAACTTCAAAAAAGGAGAAGCGCAAAGACTAACTTGAAAATTCATTTGGCGATGTTTTTATTTACAAAAGCAGTATATTTAAAATGTTTCTCAACCTTACGTCGGTGATGGCCTTTAATATTATCCCATGGCCAGGACTAGCATTAATCGAGCTTTGAACGGCTTGGCCGAGAGTGCTTATTTTAGAAACTTAAAAGGTTTCAAATCCAAGCAACCAAACAAGTGAGTTCTTTATTGCTTACTCACCTGTTGAAAAAAAGGTGAAGGCCATATCAACAGCTAAGACGTTCATCCACATAAAGGACGCCAACAGGAAGTAATGCAGCACAACGGCCACGGCACTGCACAGGGCTGGTCTCCCTGTGACACCGGTCAGGAAGAAACCAACTTCAAACACCAACAGCGCGCCGGCCAAACTTATCACTATCTTGCCGGGTAGCTTTTTGATCTCCTTTATTCGAACATACACAGCGATTAGGATTAACAGACTGAAGATTGATAGAGCACCTCCCACGTAGGTTATGAAGCGAAGGGTAAGGGAGTGGATACTTTCTTTACCGTTTTTAAACACTCCATCATTTTCTGTATAGTTTTGCGAAAAATTTGTGCAAAGTACAATCCCGATTCCATTCTGAGTGTAAAGGTTCTTTGAGTATACACGATTGTGAGGTTTAATGTAAACACTTCCGTTCGGAAAGAATTTGATCTCTTCATTCGTAAACGGCACACGTGTACAGTTTGACATAAGGGTGACATCTGACGTAAGAGTGGTGTTAGTGGTATTTGGAATGAAAATGTTTATGTGCGTTTTTCTTGCCATAATTGGCCCTGGAACTGCAGCAATGTATCTGCAACATCGAGTAAAAGGATCGTACACCTGATGTTTGCTGCACTGATCAGCTACCATAACTGTCTTTTGAGATCCAACGTTAACTGTAAACTGTGATGTGGAAGAAAAATCAAATAGAATTTGCATTCCTGGAATGGTTATTGGAGGATTCGCTCCACACAAGCAATGTGAATCTATGACAGAACCTTCAGAGTGAATGGTGGATAGAAGGCAGTGAGGATTGTTGTAAATTTTTTTGGTTCCTGAAGATGGCAGTTGCTGACATACTGGCAGATAATACGCTTCACAAAGATCTTCAACCATCTCCCAATATACTTGCTTCACCCTGTTGTCTTTCTTTAACCAACTGTGATATTTTCGAAGTGCACAATATTCCGGCTTAGAGTTATTTGCTGGTGAAAATACCCACGAGTATTTTTGTTTGTCACAGTGTCGATGCATGAACGTCGTCCAGTTGATCTCTTTATGGTTCGGGTAATAGACGTTGTCGCAGTCCAGTCGAGCTTGCCAAAATACGATCTCTTTTGCCTGGTTACACATTGCACAAAAATAGTTCTTGTAGCTGATGTTTGTTGCTTTGTCAATGACAGGCAAGATTTGAAAGGTGTCTGAGGGATCAGGTTGTAAGCATGCGTGTACCAACTGGGAGCTCTTGCTGACATAAGGAGGACAGTTGCTGACGACGACCAAGCCCCATTCCTTTTTGAAAATAGTTTTGGGGTCAAAACACGAATGCAGTGAAGGTTTCCTTTTTCTAAATGGTTTGTCGCCTCTAAAGTTTCAAAAAGGAAATGAACATCAATTAACTTCCTGATATCTGGCTTTTTAATAGCGACATAAGGGCCTGGTGAATTACTATATCCAAACTTAGGGCTGGAAAGTAAGTGGTCGGAAATAAAATTTTCGGCTTTTTGTATTGGCTGTGCTTATCGAGCAGAGCCACTAAGAAATGGCGATGTAAATAAATAAATAAATAAATAGATAGATAGATAGATAGATAGATAGATAGATAGATAGATAGATAAATAAATAAAAATAATGAATGAATGAATGAATAATTGTTTTATGTTTTCCCGACATTTTAACCCTAGAAGGCATAAGGCAAAAATAGTCACACGAAGGAATAAGGGGCGGGGGATCAATCTGACCCCCCCCCCCACTTCGACTTTTTGACACCTTTCATCTGATTGACTTGGTATTTTAAATATATAAAGAACTTTTATTATAGTTTCAATAAATCGACACCACGCGCTACTTAATTGGTTTCCATAGTAACTAAATCAAAATAAATGACGTCACTGCGGCTGCCATCTTGGATTTTCGAAATTTCAGATTTTCGAATTGAAGACTGAAAATGGTAAGAAAACATGGTTTAGCAATTAGAATATACAAAATTATAAGAAATAAAATGAAATTGTCAGTATTTTGGCAAAAATAGTCGTATCTTTAGCAAAAAACTCCAATTTTGTTGGAAACATACGGGTTGCGTGACTTATTTTGATGACGTCATCAGTTGTAATGTCACCTAGTTAGGGTCAAGTGATGTGTTCACTAACGAAGAACAGTTGTGCCAAAGCTTTTGGAAATCGGTCAAAGAATAAAAATTTTAAGCCTAAGAAATGGAGGGAGGGGGGGGGGGTCAGATTGACCCCTCCTTATGCCTTCTAGGGTTAACGTCGTGATTTTGCAGCTTTAAAGACTTCTTGATTATATGCCCTCTCAATTAAAAAATCCCTGTTCCATCACGTCATTCTGGCAATGAGTCCCTTTTCAAGGACTCTTTGGTAAATATATACGCAGTGTCTCCGGATTTATTGATATTGAAACCCACTCTGTAATGTGACTTCTCAATTAGAAGCTACCTCGATTTATAAATCGTCCTTGATTTTAACCCTATCCGTGTATCAATGTCTACGTATCTACTGTTAGGATAACAATCATCGTTTACGTCTGGGGACAAAGTGAGACAAAGGGTATTTCGCTTACAAACGAATATAGCTGAATACTTTATTTTTGACAGGAATCGTTCTGATATCCGTTTAACCTTGTAAATAGGCTTTTTTTGCTGTCTCAAACGAAATGTAAAAGGTTTTAAAATGTAAATTTTTGCATCCCCGTAGCTAGTGTACCTGCATATGAATGTCTCTCACCGGCTTTTTGAAGTGTCACTGCACATGTTTTGGTTACAATTTCAAATAGAGAAAACTTGGCCGGAAAGCTACCTTTGATCATGATACCTACGAAATCAGTGGTTTCATCTTACAGCGGACAGAAAATGTACCTATTATAGTAATCATAACAGCAGTCGCCAAGTTCTTGACACAAATTATCACAGTAACACTTCCGTCTTTCGTTTCTTTCCCATTTTCCACACCGACTTTCACATGACTTATTGCAATGCAGTTCACATCCTTTGAGGAACATTAAACCCAACCTAACATTGAGTTGTCGGGCGAGTTCCGAGAAGCTCGTGTTCTTGTTTTCATACTTGATAACAATTGGCACGTTTTCATATCTTGTAAAAATTGGCACGTGGATCGGTGGAGGAGAAGACGCGTGGATGGGAACCGGTGGAGGTACAGTCAAGTGGATGTTGAGATGGGGTAAAGTCGGAAGTTCGAATGCTGGTCCTGAAACTTGATACAGTGGTACAGCAACAGCTAAATATTATTAACCTTCACTCAATTAGATAAACTAGCAAAAAAAACGAGAAAAAAGCAAACAAAAACTATTATAATGATAAAAATAACAAAAGAATTTATAACTTATGAAAATCGACTTTCTGATTTATTTTAAAATGTATTTAAAAATTATTTTTATTTATTTTATTTCATTATAAATTGTTTTAACTTTTCTAAGAAGGGGCGTAGCCAGCAATTGCTTTTATAAAAAATGTTTATTTCTAGTACACACACTTAGGCGAACCAGCAACTGTTATGTTGAGGTTTCATGTAGAACAGAAAGGGGATTTCGAGCCCCCGCCTGCCCTCTCCTCTCTCTGGCTAGACCAATAATAAGACATACTTCCCACACAGTCTGACAGTATTCTCACATTTCATACTAAGAATGGAGTTAAAGAGCTTTGACGAACGGCCTATTCAAATATTTCCTGAAGTTTCTCCGATAGTTTCTACCATTTACCTGTTACCAAAGGATATCAATAGTTTTTATTGCCAATGACCTTTTAATCGTATATGTTTAATTTGAAAGTGATTTTACATCGAATAAGTGTTTAGCCAGGTCGCGGCCCTTGGCCTTGTTGATAGAACTCGTGTAGGATAAAGATTTGTGAGTTGTTATATATGAATGTGTTTAGGAAAATTACACAGTCAAGTTTGCTTGCCAATCGCGAACAAAGAAAAAACAAAAGCAAAAACCTTTCCTTCCATCAAGATTGTAGGGTCAAAGACAAATTACAAACGTTTTTATTAAATACCAAGCGCTGGATATGGGAATACTGGTAATTTGATTGGCTTTCTACTCACGTATAAATCCAATACACTGTAAATTGTCCAAATATGGAAACTAACAACTTTATCACGGAAAACTTTCTCTTAAAATTGCCGAAAACTCGACTCAGTAGAAAATAGAATTCGAGATATTTTTACCCAGTGTTCGGTATTTAATAAAAAAAATATATTCCACTCACGCTTGTTGGATATGAGCTCATGATAGCCGAGTCAGTGCTTCGCACCTCGTCCGCTATCTAAAAGCTCACATTCAACGCGCGCTCGTGGAATAACTGTTACCTATCCAAGATTTCTAATACCACATAAAGTTGAACATAAATTTTTTAAACATAAATCAAAAAATGCAATGAAAGCGACACATCCTAAATTACAAACCAAAACAAACACACTTATTGCTGGCAAGAAATTACACTTTAAGGTCTCTGTTAGACGTGGATGTGTGAGAATTCTGAGCACCGTAGCACATTACTTTCGCGTATGCTCTTGCCACAGGTTGCGGGTGCTACAGACGTTTTCAAACCTACAATGCTACTTTGCGCGCCACAAATTGTGTTAAACTGTTACTCTAATTATTCTCTTAAAACAAGTTTTTACAATGCTGTCACAAATGATCTTATGTGCATGTAAATGTAGACTTTCTTACCGTTTTCTCGTCCTTGGCTATGAAGTATCCCGTCTAAGATAATGAGTACACACAGCAAAATAGCTGCAACAGTTTTTCTCTTCATCTCAAGTTGCTGAGGTGTAACCAGGTCATTTGTAAATTCTTGGACACGTTCTGAAAAATTTAACATCGAGCAAGCGTGGCAGCATTGCAGAGCTACCTGATAAATTGTAGTGAGACGTTGGAAGGTGTTTAACCATTAAACCTCAGAAAACGTTCAGTTTTACCATCTGTTTTGCCCTGTTGGAAACGTATTTTTATACATTTAGTTAACACTTAAATAATGAAAAACAATGACAGAGCAAGAATTGATTTCGTTTCCAAACAAATAAACTTCTTGTGGAAGCGACACAGAGTTGATACTTTCTCGATGAAATAGCTACGTTTTTGCGAGAAAATGTATTATTGTAGGCGGAGAGTTCTCTTAGAAAAACCAATAGAAAGAACAACGCAAAAAGTAAAAACCAGAGGCTACGCCATAGCCTGACTGGACCGACTTACCTTAAGCTCAGTGAAGTCCCAAAATAAAACAATCTTATTTTTAACTTGCAATAATACCCCAAAAGGAACTTGCAAGTATTCTCATACTAACACACACACATATATATATCACATATTTCACAATAACAGCTGGAAAACAAGATTCTGGTAAAATTTTGCCTCAAGGGTATCATATGAAACACCATTTTTGATGCCATGTTTGCTCGAATTTTGACTTTTTGGTATTTTCTCCATCAACTCACGAAATCTTTGAAACAACAGCTAAACGTTAGTCTCAAAGGCAAACAATCGATATTCCCTGTAAAATAATTTGTGTAATACGTAGTCTGTGACGTCATTTGTATTGCGCAATACCCTTTTTGAAACCCAAGATGGCGGCCGTATACGTTGCACTTTGTCAAAATTGTCATCTAGTCCATTTGCGTGTGAAAACGTTAAAAATAGAACTATACAGTTTTGTTAACACTAACAACACTAAATACTAGGAGTTTGAGCAAAATTTGAAAGCTATAGTTTAAGAGTTATGTAAGGCTTGAACATCAAATATTCGCAAAAAAAACTCTGTTTGTAATACTCAATTTCTTTAAAGTACTGTCGTTTATATTAAAAAGGAAGTTTTAATTACATTTACTATTGTTTATTTGTCGATTTTTTAAGTCACTAACGTCTCTAAAGTTTCTACTTTCATAAGGCAAATTTAGGTAAAGGTCGAAAGTTTTGACAGTTACAAAGTCATTATGAACGATTGTCAATATAAAACTGGAGTGTCAGAATAATACTGGAGTGCTAGATTTCCAAGAGCTAATCTCGTAAAACACCACATTTTACGTGCTGAACGCTTAAAACATACACTTTTAGGAGCCCA
>JAOBRG010031012.1:4261-15862 GCA_027574985.1 Umimayanthus nakama | reverse complement strand
TCTTGATAATCTTTACAAACAAGCTCACACGGTATGTTGTAGTGGAATTGGACCCTTTGTGTGTCGAGAGACAACTGATCTCCTTGTAGTAAATGGACTATCTTGATAATCTTTACAAACAAGCACAAGGTATGTTGTAGTGGAATTGGACCCTTTGTGTGTCGAGAGACAACTGATCTCCTTGTAGTAGTTGGACTATCTTGATAATCTTTACAAACAAGCTCACACGGTATGTTGTAGTGGATTGGGACCCTTTGTGTGTCGCGAGACAACTGATCTCCTTGTAGTAGTTGGATTGTCTTGATAATCTGCGTAAAGAAGCATATAACAAGATTCACTATGGTCAAGTATCAACCAATTGCGCACTGATTTCCCAGTTAATCATTTGAAGTTAAGATCAATATCGCTTGACTACGAAAATAAAAAGGTCAACGTCAATCCCTTTATAACTATTATTGGCTGTACTGTAGGTTTTTTACCGTTTTGTTGTACGGTAATTGTCTATGCATGCCCAGTGTAAAGCACTAGCCTTAGATTCTAGACCATTGAAAATTTTGTCTGCTCTTTGAAATGTGTGTTGGATCCCATGTCGTATTTTATCTAATACAAATACTGTTCTAACCAATAATTTAAACCTTTGTTCTGTTCAGTTAGTAGCCAAGGCTCTGGCTGTTGGACTCAGGGAAAGATTTTTACAAGCTGTCATAGAACCAAGCTTGGTTCAACCGTAAGTACGATATAACTTTTGCAGGTACAATGAGACACACTGTCATCAGCTTCTTTCAAGGCTTCCATAGCACATAATTCGCTGGAACTAGAAAAGACACACTAGTTTTTTCAGATGAGAGTGATTAAGGTCCCGCAAAAGCATTAAGAGACTTTCTGTAACAATCTGTAAGTATTCATGGACAAACTGTAACTTAGCACTATGCACCATGTACTGTGATGGTTGTGAATGGTAATAGCTAAGTTACAACAGAGAAATTCGTCTACCTTGGCAGCTTACAATCAACTTCGCCCAACATAGATGAAGAAGTCGTGAACCCTTTATATTGCCCGTGCGCGTGAAGCTTTTGGCAGGGTCCAAGCCAATGTGTGGAGTGGTCAGGGTCAAAGTCTAATGACGAAGCTGAAAGTTTATCTTGTAGTTGTATTGTCCTCACTTTGTACAGTACACATCTGTGACCTGGACAGTGTACTCTAGGCATGCACAACTTCTTTTCACGTAAGCTGTCTGAGAAACATTCTCCACGCGAGATGGGTAGAACACATTCCAGACACAGAAATCCTTTAAAGAACTGGCATGGAAAGTATTCACGCTGTGTTGATGAGATCACAGCTCCGTTAGTGTGTGCGCCTAAAGAGCGGCTCCTAATGAAACTCTTTTACGGTGAGCTGACCCACAGGTAACCGCTCAGTTGGAGGACAGAGGAAACGCTTCAAAGATCCCCTCAAGTTATCCTTCAAGCCGTGTGGCATCAACCCTGACACTTGGAAGGATCTTGCCCTCAGAAGCTCAGCACTTTGAGTAAAATTTTACGCAAATGTAGCAGAGAATCAAAATGGCTATTCGTAAGTTTCAAGAAAGAAAGGAGAGGAAACTGACCTCACACCAACTTTTCCATGAACGTTCCCACGTCTGTCTTATTTGGGACCTTGCATTTTCATGTGCAGATTGGCTAATCAACAATATGAGGACCCACAATCAGTGATCGAGTAACTTTACATTAGTATAAAGTCATACTTATCTTCGTGACTGAAGAAGAAACATTTTTGACAACTTAGTACTAATGGTAACCCCAGTTTTTCTACCCAGTTCTATAGCTACGGGGTTTAGACTGACTGTAGAACAGTCTTTTTTGACTCGATAGCACCCTCAATCTCTGGTAAGCCGGCACTTGGTCAAATATAAGTGTCCATTTTCTTTTACAGAAAAGTAACAACGGCACTCCGCGCTTCATCTGCTGTTGACAATCGTTAATAATCCTTAAACTGGCACCCCTCAAGCGATCCCGTCCTCGTTTTTTTATCTTAAATTTTTATCCCTCGGCCAAATGCCGAACGCTTTTGTATAACTGTTTCTCAATAATAAACTTATCTTTTGATACTAATTAAGTGAAGCCTCTTGATGATGTCATCATTCTTACTGCGCGTAATCAGGGTTTGCTATCAAACTTTCGATTTTTGGGATAAAAATGACAAAGAACTTATAGTTATTCTCGTTTTTCCACTTATCTCGTAGTTGTGGCATATAAAAAAAATTCTAGCTATTTCCGTTAAAATCTCTTAGTTTTAAGCAAAATCTCAAAAATCGAAAATCCAAGATAGCGGCCATCTTGGATTTTTGTTGCCATGGCAACAGCATCTAATTAAGTGTTGAATGTTACTATGCAAATTGATAAGTAGGTCATACACTAATTGCATGCCAAAGGGCATGTGCATTTCTGCAACCGTTTCAAAAATTTGGGGGAGGGGGGGTTTCAATGAAAAATAACAAAATAGCCTACCAGTTTCCTACGTTTCAAACTTATGGTACATGCAACTAATTAACTGATCGTTTTTAATCCTTGTAGTTCTGAACTTGGCGTAATAATGACAACAGCTGTGTTGACGAGGTCTGTTCGACTCATTTCCTCTCCTCACATCCTAAATGGTAGGTAGCCTTCAATAACGGTACCATGCGACTTTTGTGATTTACCCATCGCTCTGACTTTTGGTTCTGGGCTGCTGTCAATCGATTTCGATTTTCTAGCAACTTGGTTGACTCTATTCCAACCTGATAAATAGTTTCACAGATTTGAGATTGGCTGCGATTTTCTTCTGTTTTTGATTGACAACAGTCTAAAACAAACTTCAGAGTGACGAAGAAGCCTCGAGGGTCGTGTGGCAATGCAACCTGTTATAATAGGTTATAGGATTGCCACAACCTTCTAATGCATTTTTGTTGATTACAGGGCTCGAATGGTCGTTAAGAAGTGCTTGAATTTCAAAATATAAGGTTTTCTCTGGGCAAATCCTTGGCGCCCTTGAAATATCATTAATATGCCAAGAGACCTATTATTTTGGATAAAATGCCGTTTTCGTAGTTTTTTTTTACATTTATTTATAATAAATAGTGTAAAAAAACTTGATGGATGGCATCAGATTTTTCTACGAGACCTTGTAGAATCCAGTTTCCCTGAGAGAAATCCTTGAAGTCTAGTAAAAGGTAATGTCCTTTAAACCAAGTATTGATCGGTAGTTCTACACATTGATACGTTATTTACTGCGTATAGGGTTGCTTCCTTTATTCAAAGTCTTTTTTTAGTGTTGTAAATATAAAATCGTTATAGTTCACCAATCACAGTTTGTCTGGGGACTCTCTCCTCTGCAGAGACTACAGGAAGAGATGGAATCAGAGGAATGAGGCATGATGGTTATTAGACTCTCCTGTAGTCTCTATCCTCAGTTGAGAAGAAGGGTCTGGGGCAACTATGTGTGTGACAAGCACTGCATTTACCTTCTATCAATTAACTCTTTGCCTTAGAACTGTGCAGTTTTTTACTTGGTGAGAGAACTGAACCCGAGCAGCCTTCACACGAAGGGGAACACAAACTGTGCCAGACGCTTATTGAAAGATGTGACCACTTATCAGACGAGGTAACGATTGGGGAACCCCTCTTATTCCCCATCTAACATCGTACTCCATGGGTTGGCAACATTAAGGGTGCGTTCGATTGACCCTATTCCGTCAATTCCGGAATAAGAATACAATTTCAAAACCCTCTCTTGATTCGCAGGACAATCAAAGATCTAGTGAAAGGTAATGACTAGACCGACGAGAGATATAACTAATTGTGTTTTTCTTCTAACTATGCGGGAATTGTGGCCAATAAGATTCCTATTCCGGAATAAAGTCAATCGAACGAGCCCTAATCCTTGCACTTTCCATTTTTTTTTTCAATTGTTAACGTTTAAGACTAGGCGGGATACCTGCATCTGGTATGCTCTTTCTTACTGTGCAGATTTCAAGTTCAAACTGCAGCATTTTTGTTTTAAGCTTTAACACGGAATACTTACCGAAAAACCTGAAATTTGTGTGAAAAGGCCTATATGGCTCAAAGCGTTCCTCTCGTTTCTTTGAAGCACGACAAGGTTTGTTCAGTTGTGGGGCCATATGCGGAGGCCAAATACCGGGACATTTTTGTAGGCACTCATTAGAGAGGTTAACTCTGACATGCTCTGATGCAACCAGAGAATACTACGAGAAAAACGATAGAAAAAAGAAAATGTTCTGAAAAGGATATGAACCCAATACACCCTGTAACATAGTAGCCGCTCGAACTAACAGAGCTAGAAAGCATTTAGCTGAACTAGATCGAGACCAGTCAGAGACAGGTCAGAGACAAGTCTATCAATCTCAAGCAAAGTCCACTTACAACTGTTCGCATTCCTTCTCCGAGATATGAATTGCCGTCTGATGTCATGTCATAACACTAAGACATCGGACGTTGGACAGTCCTTTTTTCCGATGGATTTAGTTAATGTTGTTTTTGTTTTTCTTTCCTTTTTGGCAAAAAGATATTGTCTTTTGCTGGTGCTGCTTTCACTCTTCGTTCTCTTTGTTTCTGGAACGTCTCTGCCCTTTAACTACTCTCACATTTGGTCCAAAGTGTTTTGATCTGGCTTAAAGCATTGTTCAAAATTTAAGTTCCCCATGATTTTATTAGTAAAACGATGACTGATTTTTTGTCCAAGCTCTGGCAATTTTTTGTCTGATAGACGTTGTTGAAGTATCATTGCAGCGATTTAGCCATCTTATACACGGCCTGTACTGTCAAAACTGATAATAACATACACACACCCATGTATGTACAGGGACATATCAGTTCGTGGTCAAAATGTCAAACTGTTAGAATAACCATAGACATTGGCCAAAGTCGCTTCAAAGTGAAATAGTTTCGAAGGCCTGTACTGTCAAAGTAGAGTTTGTGATAAAACTGTAGATTTCTACATTTTCCCTACACTTACCAAGAACCTCTTAACAGGAGCCCCACACTTTCTATGTTCACACTGATGACCAGAAAACCATTAGATTATCAAAAAATTTGATGTATCGTGACTTTGTGGTTCTGTTGTTGAAGTGTTGATGAATTCTGTTCCATAGCTGAGCATAGAAACGCTCAAACTGTTCGAGGCACTTATACACAAGCCGTGTGATAGTGTCCTGAATATCCTGATACTGAGGAACTTGGCCAGCCGTAAATATTATGCACCACCAGTGGTTACAAATGGCATTGATAATGTTGGTGGTAAAGGGGTTGATGGCACCCTTAATGGGCCAGTGGAGGGAGACAATCTCTCACCACCACCCTCTCCGATGGCGATATGTACCCCTCCAGGCACCCCGGACTTGGAGAAAACCTTTGCGAACCCTGATGCGGCTGACGAGGCAGAGCAGAGAGATTTAGAGAAGATAATTAACAGGTTAGTTTCCTCACCTGCAACAGGTTTCATTCAGAAAACCCTTACGTAACACTGTAGTGGTTCTAGACGGACTCCAATGTGTGCTGGTAAAAAAATCATTGTTCTGAAAGACTGTCAGTTATTGATTTCTTTAGTTCTAGTGTACAGTCAGTACTGAAATCTTAATTTGTTCATGAACTTGTTTGTTTTTCACTTCCAAAGCAGATAATGTTAATTTATGTAGCGTAACTGCTTTAAGAGTTCAGTTGTTACTACACGTTTCGTCGCAGCTTCTTCTATCTATAATGCTAAAAGCGCACCAAGTGTTTCTGTTTCGCTGGAGCTTTGTTACAGTACAGACAGTTAAACAAAATACTGACGCAGAGAGTACCTTCGGTCTTTGTATGACGTAGCTGTTTACTTTTTGCCTCCAAAAATAGAATACTAATAGGGGTGTAAGATTTGGACAGTGCAATAATAATAATAGATTTTGTAGAGCCCAATGTTTTTCCGTACTGCAGGATTTTTTGTTCAAAAACTTCCCCTCCCCCTCCTCCCCCTTATTAGTTACATGGACCTCCTCTAAATTCAACTTCAAGATTTATGCTTACCAAGTACTGAGCACGGTGTATGTCTGGAATATATACTTTTTTGAGTGTGAAATTGAAAATGTCAAAAGATACAAGAACGTATCGCTTGTCTTTATTAAAAGATAGCACCAACTCTCCGTAATTATTCGACAAAACAACTTTAATTTTTAGTAAATCGTAATTGTGCATTTCTTAAATGGGTTTTATTTTGTTTGAATCTTGTCTTATGCTTACGAATAAAGGGAATCAATGACAACTATGACATGTATTGAGTGTTTCCCATTCCTATGATACAGCTTCCTGCTGTTAGTGCCTGATGAAGTCAAGTCCTCAGTCCAGGCAGGAGACACGGGCTACGACACCTATCTCAAGGATGCGCACAAACAGGTACTGTGCTTGACCGATTACACAGACCACACCTCACAGATCTTACTTTTGATAAAGTGCGACAAAATTATCGTAGCTGGTACGGAAAATTGCGAATTGAAAATAAAACTCCATAGTTTTTACAAGTGTCAGTCAAGAACTAGGTTTGTACGCCAACTGAACAGAAATATATTTTGTTACGATTTAATGCCGAACAATATGAAAGCTTTACTATGGAATAAAATGTAAAACGATAGCTTTCTCTTTAATTGTAACTAGATAAGTGTATATGACATGATCATCCGTAATAAAACTGTACGGACAACTGTAGTACTACTGAAATAAAAGGGAAGTTAGTTAACCGATGCCTTAAATGTCTACAATTATACAATTTGTGGATGCTGTATAGTTTTAGGATTTCGAATTATGCAATATGGTTCGAGATCGTATCAATATTATATGAATTCTGCTGAGATCAGAACTGGAACAAGCTGCTGTCCAAACAACATTCCAAAAATAGTGATAAGAGTTGATAAAACTACAATTGTCACTTGTCGTATGTGCCAAGTCCTAGTACGTAACATTTCTGTCGTATTAATCGTCCTTTATGTTCTAATCAGCCCCGCACCTCTAGGCTATATCTACTGCACGGGTTAGCATTACATGCAAGTCAGCGTTAGGTCGGAATTGGAGCATTACTAACAATGCATGTTGACAATTAATGCCTACTGTATCCTCAGTGCTTATCCGGTTTCTTGTCCACAGTATAACGAGCGTAATATGCAAACGTTGCATTTCAACTGGCCCACGACAGCAGTTTCGAGCAGAGGTCAGTTTTTGTTGAATCAGTTTTGACTTGATACACATGTTTTGTTTGTTTCAGTGCCTATTCGCTCTAGACAGATCTAGCCAGAATTGTGTTTGCTTTGCCAAATTTAAGCACTCTCACACTTGAATCTTGCGTTTTTTGTGTTCATGTGTTTGATGTTTGTAGTTTTATAAGTATCTTTGAGTTTGAAGTACAAAACCTCATAGAAATGTGAAGTCTATAGAAATGTTAGGCCGAACCCAACCCCTGAAAATTTTGTTAATAGCGCAAGTACGAGATTAGGCGAAGCAGGCAACACTGAATCTTTGAGTAGTTGGGCAACTGGTTAGCGCGAAAACCGTGATTGCAAATTAACCATCAATTTCAACAACAATTGAACTGTTTAAGATACACCAGCGATAAGAAGGAATATGATCGACAGAGTACAGAAACAATGTTATTTATGAAAGAGATTTTCTTAACTTTGAGAGTATCGGTCAAAACAGGCTTGCATTGAAAAACATTCTCAGTTGCAGCATTGTTGGTTCACACTGTAAATTTTTACGTCCGAGTAGTTGATGTAGAGGCATCTTAAGTCGTGGCTCCTTTATTAAAAGGTTGGAAACCTACAATAAATTTAGGCTTACAATGACAACACGGAGTCATTTGTTGTGGTTTTTGGTTCACAGTTTCAGTGGTTTGTTCATTGAAGTGTAGAGGGCAGTAGAAAGACTTTTATTTAGGCTTCTTGGTTTTGTTGTTTGTGAATGACATACGATCTTTGATTAAAGAAACAGGCTTACTTACAACAAGAAAAACCAAATTCAACCACGTGTAGTATTTGTAGATTCGCATTGTAGTAATTTGGTCTTCCTATGTACTATGGGACACTGACAGTACAGAGACCCTCATTCAAGGCTCAATCCTCGCCCTTTGTTTGGAAAGCTAAAAGCATTACTTGCTTTTTTGCCAGAACCAGTAAATTTTGGCCGAGGCTCGTTGTTCTCAAGTTTGCACAATTTGAGCCTCAGTTGTTCTTAAATTGTTCTTGTATCCATCATGTATAGTATACACTTCGGCACTGTCATAAAAGTTTTAGCAAAGTTTTTAAAAAACATGCGGCACAGTTTGATTTTCTTCTCTGAAACCGCAGAAGAACCCTACAAGGAAACCATACCTATAATGACGTGATTTGTTGTATTTTTCAATAAGAAAATACTTTCAGTTGCATTTGAATCTGAAGCCAAGCCTCAGTTGTTCTTAGCTTGTTCTTAACTTTTGGGCAAATTTGAGCCTCTTTGTTGTTATAAAATTGTTTTTGAAAAAAAAAAAAGCATGTACTTAATTAACAATACAGAGAAAAATAGACACACTTGTAGTACTTGGTGATTCACGTTTTAATAATTTGGTCATTCAACATAGACGACAGTGAAGAGACTTTTTACCCAGGCTCCTTCCTCAGTATGCTGTTTAGGAAACTACAAAGAATACTTGATCAGGTAAGAAATTCGGAAGATTTGTATATTTCTGACTTACCTTCTGTAAAAGAAGCAAGGTGCGTACATCCGCTAGAATTCCTGGAATAGTTCTGAGGTGTAAGAGTGACTTCAGGATAACCCCTGGAAAGTTGAAACTTTCAAAATTATTTTCCGACTACTATGTTTTGAGAAGTTTTTCCCCATTTTCTGTAGAATATGAATTCAAATAACTCCCGAAAACGCCTAGGAAAATCTCGATTTCCAAAAGTATAAGCAAATGCGTGTGTGAACTATTAAGGGGAGTGAAGTAGGGTATTGATAGTAGGAGGCCTAGGGACTGGGGTACGCAGTGACTGGCGACTGGAGGGAAGCACGACACGGGGGAAGAGGAGAAGTGGCAAATGTGGCCAATATCGCTGTAACTGAAACCTAAATACTGAAGACAAGGATGTATAATAAAATTTACTGTAAGTCTTGAACTCGTTTATTCTAAAATCACTGAAAGCTGGTTTTCATAAAAGTGATTTTTTTTATACTGCGTGGGCGAGTATGCTAAACATGGGTAGATCAACAAAGGTTGATATGGTACGTTTTTCGCCTGTGGGATATGGTGTGCAGCTGACGTTTGGAGCGTTAGCGTTAGCCCTTCGTCGGAGCAGACATCTTAAAATGATGTGGTTTCGTCAGTATATGACGCTGCCCAACATCGTCCACTAACTGTTGGTTCTTTGTCGCTACTGTAGCCGTACGAGGTGAACCTGCAAGTAACGAGTGTAGTGGCGTTACTAGCGCAGTTCCATCACCCCCAGCTGCACGAGTTGCTGCTGAACGTTACCATACCACTGGCACCTGGATGCTCCTCTCTCTACACCACGCTAGAAAATGTAAGTCGCTCTGACACGGAACTAACCAGTAACTTTTAACTTTACAACATGAGTTGCGTGGCGCATTGGAGTGCTTTACGCGAACAGACGAGATAACATACCTGAAACTAGACTTCTAACAGTCTAAAAACAGCGTTGCTACGGTATTTGAAAATCCTGGAAAGTTTTGGAATTGGCAATAGAAAACCCATGAATTTGGGTTGTTGTAGTTCAAAAGCTCTGGAAAGGGTAAACGTTTACTCCTTTAACTGCAAAAAATAGTCAAAAATGAGCTGTGTGTCATAACCGGACATAATACCTTCGATGTAGCAATGTTTGAAAACAAAAACGAAGGCTCGATTTTTCCCCAGAAGTAAGTCTCGCGGCAAAATTCATGGCTGAATTAATATACGAAATAGTTTGTTTTATTTGATACAGAAGTTCCTTGAATTTGCTCGAAAGGGGTCTGGAAAAGTCCTTGAATTTCTTATCCAGCTAACAGTTCCAACGCTGTGATATAACAAACTGTATTTGGGACAAAGTTCTTGCTTCACTTTGGCGGTAGTCAGGATTTTACCTAAAAGCTGTGATAGTCTTTGGAGGGTTCTACTCATGCAAAGACGATTGTCAGTTCTCGCAACTTAGTCTAACGCTAACGCTACACAAGTTATCACTTACGTCCTCGGGACTGAAATGATAATGAAGTGTTCGAAAGTTGTGCAAGTGGTCAGTTCTCGAAATACGTTGGAGTTGTTGTAACAACTTGTAGTTGACACTATTAGAAAAACTTACTGTTTCGTTGATACCAAGTGTGCTGTTTCACTGAATGTGTTTATCAGCTTTAAAACTGGGCATAACCGTTGTCTTGACACTCATAAGAGTTACAAGTTCAATACCGGTAAGTCGATCAAAATAGGTTTAGGTTAAACGTCAAGTTTAAGATAAACATTAAGATTACGATTAGGTTTATGTTTGAGGATTGGACCCTCAATTTACAGCATGGCTTGACTCATCATGTTTAAGGTTTTGTTGCTTCATGCATTAAATGTATGCCGATGCCCAGTAAATCTGTTTTGTCACACTGTTCGTGCATCTGAATACCATGTGATAAAAGAGACATCTTGGCCCTCTCATTTTTTGAAAGCTCTCTCTAGAAAGATACGGGAATTTTAAGTGTAGTTTTTGCACAAGAATAATTGCTTTTAAGAATTTTTTTAGCTGTCAATCCAAAAGTTGGTGCACTGGATAATAGACCATTTTGCTGATACAAATTTTTGCTAGAACCATTCCCTTGTGGGGGCAAAAAGTCATTACTCGGTCAAATTTTGGCTCATTAATACAACATTAAAAATGCATTTTGCCCCCACGAGGGAATGGATCTAGCGAAAATTTGTATTAGCAAAATGGCCTATTTGAGAAATGTGTGTTTTACTGCATTATTTATGAAGAAAGTACCGCTTTTTACAAAGGTGGTCCAGGATTTGAGAGGGAGAATTCAGAGAATAACAAACTTTCAAAAGCACGTGGTTGCCGTAAGAAGACAGCTAATGGGCGTGGCAGCGTCTCCCGAACACAAAAGGTAACTGTAGCAACACTTCCGACATAGCACGTGCTTATAAGAACTCACAACCACCAGCGGTGGCTTAAAAGCTCAGTGTTTAGATCATCTACCCTTGTGTCGTAGAGGTCTTCGGTTTATTAGAACTGACAACTGGATCTGTGCACCATCCGTGGCTTCATAGCTCAGTAGTTAGAGCATCAACCCGGTGTCGCAGAGGTCATTGGTTTAAATCATGTTGAGGCCTGTAATTTTTTCAGAAAAATAAGTGTGACTTAATTGAGTAATCCTCCTTCGCCTTCCCCCCTTTCTCTCTCTGTCTGTATTTTATGCTTTAGCATTACTGACCTGTAACTAAACATGGTCATGCAAATTAAGCAAGGTTCAACTCTCTCTCTCTCTCTCTCTCTCTCTCTCTCTCTCTCTCTCTCTACGCTAGCTCGCTACGTTCGCCTTCTTGTTATCTGTATAAAGTTTATCGAGAACTTTCAGA
>JAOBRG010030790.1:0-14539 GCA_027574985.1 Umimayanthus nakama | reverse complement strand
TCCTTGGTCAACAAGGACTGAATGGAATTAACTTTGATCAATCAAGATTGACTGTGTTTCACCTTAATCATCAAGGATTGACTGAGGCTGTCCTTGGTCAACAAGGACTGAATGAATTAACTTTGATCAATCAAGATTAACTGTGTTTCACCTTAATCATCAAGGATTGACTGAGGCTGTCCTTGGTCAACAAGGACTGAATGGAATTAACTTTGATCAATCAAGATTGACTGTGTTTCACCTTAATCATCAAGGACTGAGATTGTCCTTGGTCAACAAGGACTGAATGTGGTTGTCAATGATCAACAAGGATTGACCTTGATCAAACAGGATCGACTGGGAATCGACCTTGATCAATCATACGATGCACTTTGTTTCATCTTTTAAAATCAAGACATAAACAGAACACAAAGTAACTTCCATAAAAACACAGAGAAACACAAAATCTGAATTGATCGATCTAAACTTTTGACTTAGCGTGTAGGTATATCTTGCTTGCTAAATAATGACTTGAGTTTTAACTAAAAGCATGTTACATAATGCTGGCCTATTACATAACAGACAAGATACATGAATTGCTTTGCCCTACTTAAGTTCTAACTTTAGTTTATTGGTGCTGCTTTCTTGGGGGACTTCCATTTTAAAGAGTATGGGGTTTCTAAAACAATCTTGGATACCTGTGGTTTTCCAGTACCCAAAATCTCAGTCCTTATATGACACTTTTGTAAAACATGTACTTTTAACACAATTAATATAAAACTCAGAGCTTAAGAACTTCGTAAAAGTCAGACTTTTTAAAACACTTTCTTAAAAGTTGGACTTTTAATGCTTTCTTACAAATTCAGACTCTTTCAGTTTCTCAATTTAAGAGTCTGACTTTTATGCTTTGTCTAAAGTATAGATGTATATCTTCTAGCATATATTAGAGCAAGCCAGATTTAAGTAAAATTAGTTTTTGGTAAAATTCATGCCATGATTTAGCAAGCATGATAAGCCCAAATGCTAAGAATGCTCTTCTGAAACAAGCAATTGCACAAAAAAGGAGAGAAAGGAAACACTTGCAAGCATGATGGCATCACACACACTGTACATACACTTTTGTAAGATAATTAGTACTGGTTATGTGTTAGTGCTTGGAGTTGCTCATCCACACTGCCCTTTCTTACTACTCATTCATGTCTAAAAGTAATTAAGAAAGTACAAATCACAATATTGGCTTTTAAATTATCAATAATTTTGATCTGTGTTTTAGGGGGGTTGTGAGGTTTTGGTAGTATTTTTGGGGTATTGTTTTCCAACATGTATGGCTTCACAAGGATTTGCACCTTCCAATCACTTCAGACTATACTGGAAAACCCCAATTGAGGTAGATGCATCTAGATGTATGTCGCACCTTTTTTGGTTGTCATTAACTCAAAACTGTTTGGTACAACTGTGTCTCGCACTGGAAGTTGATTCTTTTCTGGTTTTCCATCAGGCAGCATGTTATACATATCCAAAGTATAATTTTTTTCACTCGAGTCTTCACTGGCAAATGTAGAATTCGAATGCAAAGTAGGAAATGTTGAGTTCGTTGTAGAATTTGGTATTTCTGTGTCTGAAAGTCTACTGACAGCTGAGCCTCTTGCAATGACGACCCGCAGTATGCCATCTCGAGGCCAGGTGTCCTTTACATGGTCAAGACAGTTTATGGGTGTCCGTGAGAAAGCGTTATGGATATAGGCCAATATTACAAAACACATCACAGCCTGAAATTGAAGTCAGAGGAGGAAATTCGTCAGCAACAAGAAACAAACTATCCAATTCAATATTAATATTACATGGTAATTTCAGATAATACACATGGATAAATGCTTGGTTTTGTTTTACAAATACTTATAAAAGTTACAGTACTCAACCTCCCCTCCCCCCTCCTCCCACCCCTTGTCTGTATCTGTGTGGCATGTGCGAAATACTACATACATAACCTGCCAGTTTTAGGATTAGTCTACAAAGGCCATTGACATCAATAGACATGTGAATATTTTAATAATGCTAGCATACAATTAAACAAAATGCTCAAGCAGTGTACATGTACACTCACAAAATTCAATGAGGTAAATGTGATAAAAGACAATTAACAATTTTTAATAGATGGTTTAGAGTGGCTCTGTTAAAATTAATTCAGTGAGGGCTAGAAATGTTTTTACTAGTTAATTATGCAGATGAAACTTACACCACACTTCAATATTATTATAACTTCTAGGGAGAAAGCCCGCAAGGTTATGAACTGTCAAGAAATAAAATGCCTTTAGACAGTGTTGTCTATTTCCACCATAGGCATTGTATTACCATTCCCTGGTAAACCGCAAAGGATACAGTTACATACTAAGTTTGCCCTAATTTACAACTTACAGCAGAAAAAACAATGTTTATTAAAAGTACATTTATTAAAAGTACATTTGTTTTGGCTAAGTAAAAAGTTAGTTAGCAATAACTTTCTAAAATTTTGCAGTCAGTGCTGAGAAAGTTTTTTCTCTTTGTTTTAGAGAATGAAAACATAGAACTAGATTTCCAATTTGATGTTAATGTTAAAGCCTATATGTCCTGAAATACTAGTCAAGGCAGTCGGCTTTTCATTTTTTTACAGTGCTTGTCCATTGAACAACTGAAACTCATGTTTTGAGAGAATTGAGTGAGGCATTTTGGAACAACTCATTGTGAAGAAACTGCAATAACTCATCTAAGACAACCAGACAAGTGGAAGTTGACTACCCCACCAGAATTTAAGCATATGCACAGGATTTTGTTGGCTCTTATGCCTCAACACTATACAGTTGGCATCACGAGTGTACGCGCAAAGAATTATTGGAAAGATATTCAGACTTGCAAATAGCATGCATTGTCATTAAAACTACACTATTAGAAAGTTCATCACAAGAAACCCCATCTTTCTGTGCCCATGCTCACCCGCTTCAAGCTCTCAAGTACAGTAAAATCCCAATGGCTGATTCCTCAGAAACTCCCCACTTATTCAAACTAAAAGTGATTCCTTGGACTTACTTCATATATTTACTGTAAACTTAACCTCAAAAACCAAAACCTTCAATCCTAGTAAAGTTTTGTTTCCCCTTTCTCTGCGTTTCATCAATTATTTCAGTCATGACAAGCAGTTTCAGGCTTTATTTATCCAAAATTCAATCCTCAAAGGCTTTGTGTGCAGCAGTTCAACATCTATTTTGAGACTGTATGTGATGCCCTATTGGCTCTGGGGCTTTTTAAATGGTCAGATTGGAAAGGCTTACCAGTTTTTTCTTTTACTTTAACACAGGTTTCAACTACAGCATGTTTTTTGACCATACCATAAGGTTTGGCATATTGCTGACATTCCAGACATTAGCCCTTCGTATGACGAGCTTAGGCAAGTTTCAAATGTAGCATTTCTCATGTGCTGAATACAATGCTATTGAGTAAACTTTAACGTTTTAAGTAAACTGCATTTGAATTATACTCAGTGGATTAGAAATTGGTTGTTTGAAACATACTTTACTCGCCAATACAGAAATAGAGTTTTTTTTAAAAAAAACCAGCTTTCCAGTTTTCTACTTGGCCTTACTTTTCTTTGGTTTTTGGTGCAACGCTGCTTCCCCTGTACTACCAGTAATCACCTTTAAATTTACTATGAGACTATGGTACAAAAGCCCAAAGTTTCTATAAAAATTATGTCATTTTAAATGCCAAGCTGTATGGTCAGTTTCTTTGATTTTTACGTGTAGCTTATTTACTAAGTTTAAAGGGCAAGACTTCTTCATATCACAAATTTGAAATTACACACGAAATAACTCTCGTTGAAAACAAAGTCTTGGCAAATCAAGTGTGTGGACCTTTCTCCAGTTGCTCAGCTGGTTCCGTTTTCAGACAAAAGCACTTCCGCTGCGTTTTGGCAAGGATTTTGTCCCAGGACTTTTAAAAAAGATTGTGCCGATCGAATTAAGGTTCAGTTTAAGTTATAAGTAAGTAAGCAAGAATTATAATATAAATTAAGAACTAATTATTACCCAATCGTGCATGGAGCTTACAGATCAACTTAACTTCGACAGATATCGAGCTTCGTTTTCACTCTGTCTGGTTTGAAAATGGTGTGAAAGAAGTGGAGCTATCGAGTATAAATTTCGCGAAATAGGAATTAAATGTAGCTTGCTTTATAGTCTAGAACTACTTGCTTGGAATCTTACCTTGAGAAAAACTCCCAGTTCAAGAAGATGCCGAACCATTGGGGGAAATGAACGGGCGTACATCAGCGCCATTTTGAAAAACAATGCACGAAAGAGTCGATCTCGCGCTGTGATTAACGGGTTTGTCGCCTCGACTGGCATCTTGATGGTAAAAGTTTCAGTCGGGCAACTCTTGAAGATGCTATTTTTTTATCAAAGAGTTCTTTCAATCCATGCCTCGTCACGTACAAAACAGGATATTCCAACCATAGAAAACACGAAATAACTTTCCATTCTCACTCTGTTTTGGCTGAACATGACGTCGTCAACTAGGTCCCATTTCTTTTTTTACGGCAATAGGACCCAGGCTCTTGCTCGTCGGAACAGACTCCGCGGTCACTGAAGGTCACTGAAGCTCAAAGTTCAGCCCCCTCCCCCCTAAAATTTGCGATTTGTATTTTTCCTAGGAATGTTCATCAAGCTAAATCAATTAAAGATAAACCAGTGTTTGTTAGGGTATAAAACTCGGAGTTAGAGATTGGGATAACGTTTGCCCGATCGCCAATGGCGACTGGATTAGCAGAAAACTTTGAAAAGCTACTTTTTTTTCGCCCGAATGGCGAGCGAGGAACTTGATCCTTATCTATAGGTAAAAGGTGTCTCGTCTACTTTTAGTTGAAGTTGTCTTCTGATTTTGCTGTGATGTCTGAGGAAAGCGATCTGTAAACAGAAGAAGCTCGTTCGGTATAAAGCGCTGGCGCGGTGTGATTGCGTGACGCCGTGAAGGTGTTGGTTATCACTGCACTCGCACTCGTTAGACCGTCGCAGTCAGTACACTTTCCAATTGTTAATCAGTGTACTGCTTCAATAATGAAAGAAAAGAGATTGGAAAAGTTGTTTTTGTTTTAATTTTATTTATTTTAGTACCAAGTTTTTTTTCTGTTCCAAGTTTTTTTTTCTGTTCCAAGTTTTTGTTTTCTATTTCAAGTTTATTTTCTGTTCCAAGTTTCTGTTTTCTATTCCAAGTTTTTGTTTTCTGTTCCAAGTCAGTTTTATTTTGTGAGTTGAACTTAAACTTGAATGTTTTTACAAAAAGTAATTAGCTAGTCTAGTTCTGGCCCTGTTTTTTCTTCGCTCTTCGCTGCGGTTCGGCACCTTACTGTAAAAATCATTACGTTGATGACCTCTTTATTGCAAAACATCGGAAAAATATGCACAATCAGAACTTTATGGAGACGACACAGTTTAACCCTAGAACGGCCAAGCCATATTTACTAACCAATCAGCCCAAAGTTCCCAATGTTGGCCCTTTTGACCGCCATCTTGGCCGCCATCTTGGATTTTTTTTAAATATATATTTTAGCAGATTGCAGGATATCTTTAACAGAATTTAAACTACTGCTTGTTAAATAATTCAGTTCTTGTGAGGATGTTTTCTCAGTAATGTTGTTTTACAAATAGTTCTAAGCGTTAAAAGTTTGTTCTAAGCCTCGTTTCCATGCAGGTGCAAAACGAGGTGTTTTGAAACCACGATTCTCAGTATAAACTTTCCGCTGGTGGACTCTGATACATTTTTATATGATGATCAAGTTGCCTTATGGATGCGAAATCCGCAAAAAAAACCCTTTTGCTGCAGTTAGTTCTAGGTTGACCTATTTTTTTCGCTAAAATGACCATGGACTAAATGCAGATGCTACTGCGATGTGGCACTATAGTACGACGCAATACGATGCGACAATCTTTATTTTACTAGGGTAGTCCATTCAGTATATTAGATAAGAAATGCAGATATCACTTAGAGCCCTAGATTATAAAAATTAGTACTGATTACAATATTCAATGCCAAATGGGTATTATTAAAACCTAACTACAGTTATGTTTACTAAAATAGTAAAATTAAGATAAAAATACATTATTTGAATTAAAATTCACAACTAACTAGAAAAAAAAATTTTGATCGCAGATTTAAAAGAATGTAAAGTTTTGCAAATCTTGATTTGTGTTGTTTATTCATAAAAAGTTTTGCTCCTCTATTATAGAAAAATGAACGCCTTGCCGTTTCTTTTCTTACTCGCAGCATATGTAAACTGTTAGCATAGTTTTTTAATTTATACGGGCAGTTGTTTCGTTGGAAAAAAGTTTTTAGATCAGAGGGTACGTTTCCCAGCAGGCACTTGAAAGTCATGAGTGTTGCGTGCATATCACGCTTTTTCTTCAAAGGTAGACATTTGAGGTTTCTTGGGCTACCTGAGGGAGTACAAATTTGGCCGCCCTTTCTTGAGGTTTGTCCAGTATTGCACTTGTTGTTTTGGCAGTCGAATTCCAAGGAACATCACAATAGTCTAGCAATGGCAAAAAGGTAGCAGTGTATACTTTATTTGCCGCATTTATAAACAGTGAGATGCTTTTTTATTCTGCGCAGGGAACTTAATCCTAATGGTAGCTAGATGTAGGAGCTGACCTACAATACATGTCTGTTAAAGTTTTTATTTGCGTCAATAGGTATTCCTATTAAGTACTTGTTATGAGAAACCCTCTTGACACTGCCTACTTTCAAGTAAGAGATTTTTTAGTGTGTACTGAACAAAACAGCTTCGAGTTTTGGTAGGATGAATACAAAGTCTGTCTTCTTTAGCCATGCAAAGTTTGAAATTGATTAAGGTCTTGTTGAAGAACTCTTTCCACGTCATTTATGTTTGAACTTGAATGAAAAATAACTGTGTCGTCCAGTTGCAGAATCGTTTAATTTTTTTGTATATGGGTGGGGAGATAAATTATATAAATGGCAGCTGTTTCGTTGGAAATAGTTTTTTAGATCAGAGAGAACGTTTCCCAGCACTTGAAAGACATGAGCGTTGCGTGCTTATCACCCCTTTCCGTCGGGCACCTAATCGTGATGATAGCTTGCTGTATAGCCGATCTACACGCTCAGTAAAGTTTATATTTGGGTCAATAGGTATTTCTAGGTACTTAGAATGTAAGGTACTCGCCATGTTAAAAAGGCAAGAACATTTTTCTGTAAAAAAATACACTATATTGATAAATAATGAATCACATAGAGCCACAACTACCTTTCATAACGCGGATATGCAAACCTAGAAGACGTTGTGTCTCTTCGATAGTTCCATTCAAAGAACACATAGATTGGAATTTGCAGAAGTTAGTGCCCAAAGCTTAAAACAATCCTTCGTTTTTAGTTGATTCCTGGCTTACTCAATTAAACTTAAATGTACGCCAAACCCTGTAAAACTCCAAGGTCCAAGCAGTAGTGTGCAACTGGAAATTCTGTTGATCAGGAAAAGTCTGAGACCACGCAGCAAGCCTCTTCAATTACTTATCCAGTGGTTTCAAATGGATAGACGATTCTAAAAAAAAGTTAGTGGAATGGTCTAGAAACATCTTCTTGTTAATTCTTACATTTAGTAACTTCTATATTATGTGGTTGACTTTACATTATAAAGCATGTCATTGCTACCATTATTTCGCGAGATACTAAACACGTCATTTGATATTAGTTAAACACTAAATATTTCACTAGCTTTTAGATTTATATATAGAGGGGTTTTTTGCTGTAACTAATTGGTTTAAGGTAAGTTATCAACCACTCTTTGGGAATGTCACCAATATGTCATAATAATGATAATAACAACAATAATAACATAATAATAATAATAATAATAATAATAATAATAATAATAGTAATAGTAGTAGTAATCATAATAATAGTAATCATAATAACAGTCGTCATCATCATTGCAATGACAAAATTATTAATATTAATAAGTTACTATTACTACTGTTATTATTATCATCATTATTATTAATATTATTTTTATTGTTATTGTTATCATTGTTATTACTATTACTGTCTGTGTTTTGCAACTGCGTCTTGCGACAAATACTTCCACATACGCCTTATATTGTGCAGATAGCAGAATGCAGCATCGCGTCGTCTTGGTATTAACATGTGTAGTCATAGACAGCCTCTTGTCGTACTTTGGCGTAAAATTGTTTTATTCCAACGTAATGTGCTCAATATTGACCTTAACCAGTTGTTGATGAGTTCCGACCGGATAATAATCTCCGTCTTATCGGCATCAGCATTCAGTAACTGAGCTCAGCTCTACGAACGCGCTTTCTTATTCCATTGGTTGTTGAACAATAACTGTCACTTTTTAACAATATCCTATTGTATGTTTGTTCATGGGTGGTCAGAAGTAGGATCATGGTTTGGGTTACCTATATTGCCTATTCTATGGGATCTTTGGTTTTCAGAGTGAAAGGTAGTCTGGACGCATCCTTAACCGTACTCTCTAATACATCATTCAATCGCATTAATAATAAATTCTTGCCTAGTAAACTTCTATATACACATTCAGGTAAACGTACATGTACACATACACATTGATATAAAGATAGAGAGATAGAAAGACATACAGGCAGGCAGAAGGGCTAACACTAATGTACACATACACATTGATAGAAAGGCTATATGCTATAGAAAGACAGACAGGCAGGCGAGAGGGCTAGCACTCATGTACACATACACATTGATAGAAAGATAGAGAGATAGAAAGACAGATAGGCTGCAGGCGAGAGGGCTAGCACTCATGTACACATACACATTGATAGAAAGATAGAGAGATAGAAAAGCATACAGGCAGGCGGAAGGGCTAACACTCATGTACACATACACATTGATAGAAAGATAGAGAGATAGAAAGACAGACAGGCAGGCGGAAGGGCTAGCACTCATGGACACATACACATTGATAGAAAGATAGAGAGATAGAAAAGCATACAGGCAGGCGGAAGGGCTAGCACTTATGTACACATACACATTGATAGAAAGGCTATATGCTATAGAAAGACATACAGGCAGGCCGAAGGGCTAACACTCGACGAAGGGTTAACGCTCGAGACGTCAGCAAGCACCGTATCCCATGGCCACAGACGATAAACAGTAAAATGTATGAGGCAGAACCCCGATACAACGATATTCCTGTTTTAACGAAATAATTTTACTGCTCCCCACCGGGATTCCAGTGTAAACTGTTGATCAAGTTTTAGCATACCGTATTTATTAGAATTAGCTCCCGGGGCGCTTATTTAACTTTTGGTCTTTTTAGGGGGCGCTTATTCGAGAGGGGTGCTTATTCAAGGGAGGGCGCAAAGACATTCAGATCTTGAGCAAATTATTGGTTTCTTCCACTACACAACAAAAGTACAACATGACGATATTGTCCAATAAATCATTTTTAAACAAGTTCAAAGCGGAAAGATATCGAATGAAAGTCTCGTTTGTAGCACACAGTCTAACAAATACTGTCTAATACACGCGATACAATCTAACAGTAACGATTCTAGTTCTTTTTGGGGGAGGGCGCTTATTCGAGGGGGGCGCTTATTTAACTTTTGGTCTTTTTAGGGGGCGCGCTTATTCATGAGGGGTGCTTATTCGAGAGAGGGCGCTAGCTCGAATAAATACGGTAACTTGGTTGATTGGATTCCGCGTTGATAGAGAGGAGCAAGACCCGGTGCTAAGTGACCTTTATGGAGCGGTTATTGATTACAGCCTCGGTGGATGCTGAAATGAAAACACGGTGTTGAGGACCACAAGAAAAACAATGTTCGGTTGTTAGTTACCTCACTATTTTCTCTTCAACCTCAACGGACTGGCCTAGCCACAAATAATAGTTGGCTATGATAACCTTAAATAATCTTCAAAGCCCTTTTCTGACTTGTTTTTAGAGTCTGTCGCTGTGATACGGTCGGACACGGTAGTAACTGAATAAACTTGAAAAATGTGTTAGAAAACAGATTAAATACATTCAACGTAAAATTGGACCAGATGCTTTGATTGAATTTTCAATAACGCCTCGCATTTGAGTTAAAGTTGTAAGCATAAGCGGTTTAGGTATGACAGTTCCACTTCAAGTCTTTCTGATAATGAAGTCCTAATACTTTGATTATCAACACTTTTTATAGGCGATTTGTTTACTGTTAACTGGTCGATTTCTGTACTTGAAAGTAGTCATACACTCACGTACACATATAGAATACATATACACACATGCACCTACACATACGCATACGCGGCACACGCAATCGCCTACGCCAACGCCTACGCATACGCTACGCCTACGCAAACGTATACGCATACACATACACATACGCATATGCATACGCATACACATACACCTAGGTCTACCCCTTTTCAAAGAGTTTCTAAATTACTCAACAGGTCGGATTTATTACAATGACATTCTAGAATTATTATCTATGAATTTCCAGCCGCCTCAGTGCTATCGGTTTTAAAATTTATTGCCTTTGGCTACTGATCTTCAGAAAGCGTTTAAGTGTTGTATCAGTTTCCAATGCATGAATGTCTGAGTCGTTCAGTTTACACATGATGCTATCAGTGTAAATACAATTTCTTTACGTGTATTGTTTTGGTTGGACGCGTTGTCACAGTTCTCATTCGAAACTATTTTAAATTCTTTTTGCTTCTCATGAGGTAACTTCATTCAGAACGACTTCGGGTATGTGACACCTTAACCGGGACTAAGAGAAAATTTACTGCGCCAACTTATTCGTCGGTGTAGCGAAACGAAAGTCAAAACAGCAATGAAGAGTCATTCTCCCGATATGAGAGGTAACCAATTTGGTGTCTGAAGTTCGATTCTTTCTCTTCTACTGGCAAACATTTCTTGGTAGCTAAGAACAAAGGCTGGCATTATAATCCTTCTCAATCTCAAAATATTTCCTCTTCGTTCGGGAGTTAAACTTATCTAGTCTCACATAAGCGATTGCCAGCACGGCACAAACTATTGTAATCGTCGTACTAACTAGAAAAGGTACCTTATACATTGCTAATCTTATTGCAAACGCTAAACTAACGTATTTAGCCAAAATCGTTCTTGTTGTAATTGCAAGCAAATTTAAATTCCAAGTTCGATGTTGATTTTAAGTTTGAAAATGTTCCATAGAGTTTCGCGTGCGGGTGATATTGCTTTTTACCTGTTTTATCACTTATATTTATACTGTTCACGAAACGTAACTACCTTGCTAGAGTACACTATCTTATGTGTTCTAAATATCCAAAATATTTGGTAATTAGTTGGTGCATTTTACCATATTAAGCTGCCGAATGTTTACTTTAAACAGCCATAAAGTGTCAGGTACTGAGGAAGCTGCTGCATTTAATTTGAAATTAGAATCAACTCCATAACTTTTTTAATCATTTAACACTTCAGTATGTGTTAACAAGCTGCATAAAGCAGCCCTGAGTTCCAGTTTAATATGTATATACAAATTAATTAACCCGAGGTCACTTTACTGGCTTTCTGTCGGCATTAGCTTTGGAAAGAAACGTCCACTCTTTTTATCTAGTCTGGCTGTGAAACTTCTGTTAATCAGATATCGCGGTTTTTTTTACTCAGAAAGACCAGTTCTGTCTAGAACCTAATTTTCCAGAAGATAACTTTATGCTTACAAACTTTTAATAGACATTTGACTGGAAGTAAAGACAACTCAAACAAGAGAATATGTTAGTACATGTAACATTAACATATTGGTATGCGTCCGTATAGCTTTTAATCAAAAATAAACACGTCTTTACGAGTATTAGGTAAAAAAAATTATGTGAGTTGAGTAGAGAACAATAACACTGCCAATCCATTCGTGATTGGCTAATTGCCTGGGTGCTTTCAAGTACTTCTTAGACTCCATTAACACGTAGCCGGGTATTTTCGAAAATGAAGATTAAAAAAGACCTGCAGTGGTTTGAAGCCTCCGTTTTCCATCGTCCACACAAATGCGAAACATCTCCGTTTTCAAAAGTCTCCACCGTAGAAAGCGTATTTCAAAACGTCCGTATTTGGTGCCCGAAAACGCCGGCTATATGTGGACGGTTGCAATATTTGGAGAAAAACATCTTCGTTTTCGAAAATACTCGAACAGCTCCTGTGGTTAGGAATGTCTGTTTTTGAAATTCCTTTGAATGTTGATGTGGCTTGTGAGCTATACAGGCTTTAAATGTTGTAGTAAAACTTCTTGGGAGCGGATAGCTTGACTTTTGACTTTTGAACTTGGCTTATATGGATGAACATTTACTCTTTATGACCAATCAGGGCGCGCATGAAGTGATATTTGCTTGTTGGGTTTATACTAATTGCGGTTAAACTGTGTTTGATATAAGGTAGCGGTCGCTGTGTACGGCAAGAGCTTGCTTGAGGGAACTATTAAACCCTCTTAAAAATCTTTGATGAAACATGTTTTCAAGTAAAATTAGTGTTTAAAACCCACCTACCTGTAAAACTGGCCAAAAATTACTTCACATCATACCACATCACATCACGTCACGCCACATCAGGTCAGGTCACATCACAGTAACTCGCATCAAGTTACATCACATCACGTCACATCACGTCACGTCACATCACATCACATCACATCAAACCAGACCAAACCACACCACACCACACAACACCACATCACATCAAATCATATCACTTCACATTACATCACACCCTACCACAGCACAACACAGCACATCTTATCACGTCATCTATCATATCATATACCATGACATTATCCTATTACTACTATCCAGCTGATCCGAATCTCTGGAATTAGCCAATCAGGGACGAGGACGTCTGCAAAACTGAATATCACGTCGTTGCAGGCCCCATCTGCGAGACAAGGCACAAAAAATAACTCTTATGTATTTAGTGATTTACTCTCCAGTGTTTAAAAGACTCACTCTTCGTTCCAGAAGTTCCTTAAATTTGACTCCTTAGTCCAAAGTATTGCTTTAAGAGCGGGCTTAATGATATACGGTTTGCAGATGACGTCACAGGGTCAGAATAGCTGAATATTGTTTAATGTTATTTTTATTCTATAAGGTGAGCATTTGATGAAAATAATCGACTTTGTGGAGACTACGATTGTGGTGAAAAAGGACAAGGAAGGTTTAGGATTGGACGTAGTTGGTGGAATAGACACCTATCTTGTGAGTATAGAACTGAGCGTTTCTCGAGTACTTTAATTACGAACTCTTCAAGAAAACCAGGTTACAGCTGTATTTAAGTATTTGTAGCGCTGGGTTGGACGCTAATGGTAAATGGCAATCATCACAGAACTCCTTACAAAGGTCAAACAGTCACCAAATGGCCGTCATTTTGCTGCTTTGTTATTTGAGTTATTTTCATAAAGATCGATCGCACTTGGTTTAAAACTTTTACAACTGGGGTATATTAACAATCGAAGACATAAACAGATATAGTTACTGACTTGTTTATTATAGAATTTGACTCAGCGCAGTAGCTTTTAGCGCCCCTCCATCCCCCCCCCCCCCAAAAAAAATGGTACAGAGTTAGGGTAGTGTCATTTTCTTCTTTGTATTGTTGACAAAAACTAAGTTACCTCGAATAAACACCCACCTTGAATAAGCGGCCACTGTTTTAATCAAGCACCGAGGTCGCTTATTTGACGGAATACAGTACTCGACACAAGAAACTTAGACAATAACTAAACTTATTTGTATTTTGTGGCACATGGTATCCTCTTAGAATAGAAATGTGTCTTGTTGTCAATACTACATGGGTTACTGTTACTTGTTTTTGCTGGTATATTAAATGAGTAATGCTTTTTTAGGGCGGGGTTGTCATTAGTGACGTCACACAGGGCGGAGCAGCAGAGCGAGACGGACGAATAAAAGTTGGGGACCAGATTCTTGGGGTTGGTATTGATTCGTCAATCGATATGTGATCTTGTCTTTATAGATTCAGGTGTTTCATCTGAATCTCAGTTGAAAGAGTAGTGCCAGCGGGTGAGTATACCGAAATGCTGCGCCTTTGAACTATTAGTGGCAATCATGATGAGAACATTCACATTGCCGGTGTATGATTTATATATAAACTTGAGAAGGAGGGGAGGGGCATTGGGAGATTTGAAGACTTTTCAAGAACAGTAAACGTTTTCTTGCTTGATAAACCAAAGGAATCAAACACAGTTGTTGTCTGTTTGTCGTATGAAAAGATCAATGTTCCTGTGCGTAATCATTTTATTAACATGAAGTTTTCTTTTTGCAAGGCTAGTTATACAATGGATAAACTAAAGCGTTTTGTTCATTAGAGACAACACCCCTAGACAATAATTGCTTATTAACCGATAGCGAGGTCTGCACAGGAATACATAACAATAATTCATAGTACCCAGAAGATAAGAAGCATCATTTATTGTTGCTGGTTAAAAAAAGACGTAGTTTCTTAAATGCAAGAAAGGATAAGGATCGCGGAGCTACTTCGAAGTGACTCAAAGTGTGTGTGTGCGTGTGTGTGGGG
>JAOBRG010030679.1:0-22789 GCA_027574985.1 Umimayanthus nakama | reverse complement strand
ACTACTACTACTACTACTACTACTACTACTACTACTACTACCGCTACTACTACTACTACTACTACTACTACTACTACCGCTACTACTACTACTACTACCGCTACTACTACTACTACTACCGCTACTACTACTACTACTGCTACTACTATTACTACTGCTACTACTACTACTACTACTACTACTACTACAGCTACTACTACTACAGTTACTACCAGAATTTTTTTAATTATGAACGGATATCATGTAAAACAGTTGCAAACCTGATAGGTATTTTAACCGTTTTTAAATAAAGTACTACTACTACTACTACTACTACCGCTACAACTACTACTACTACTATTACTACTACAACTACTACTACTGCTACTTTATATTATTACTACTGCTACTATTACTACTACGTACTACTACTATTACTACTGCTACTACTACTGCTACCAATATTAGTACTACTACTACTACTATTACTACTACTACTGCGACTGCTACTACTACTACTACTACAGTTGAAGACGACTATTTGAATATCGATATCATTCAACAATTAGGTTATGAAACGTTTTCTGAAATATATCCAAGAAGCATTCGAAAATTATAAAAATATCAAAATGAAGCAAGTCATCAAATGTGTACATGCAATGTACTCTGGAGTACTTCAGTATAACGGAAGCACTTATTTAAAAAATTAACAATTGGTGAATGACTCTGCTTTTTACAATAAAATACTGACTAGTCTATCACAACACTTTGAAGTGTAGTTTTACGAATAAAAAATTGTAAGCTGCACTGTGAACGAGAAACAAATGAATTTTCTTTTCAAAACAAATGGGAAATGGAAGTGTGCAGAGTTTTAAATATTACAGTTTAAAATTGAACTCTCCATTCTCTTCCTTTGGTAAATATCTCAAATTTAGTATTGTACTTTTCATTCATAAAAATAACTAAATATATTGAAAACCTCCGTAACTATCACAAATGTATACTGACATTCACACTGTAGAATTTCGACAAAATTGAAAGCAAACAGGGTTTCCCTTTAAAACAAACTGTTACTAGAATTGTATGTCTTAGATGTTACAACTTAAAAATCATTGGATTATCTATTTTCTTCGTGTACTTGGTAAATATTTCTAACTTTGCAATGAACTTTTCATCATTGAAGATAATTGAACAGATGAAAACTTTTTGTTTATCATAAAATTGTATAACATTTTTTAACTTGTGGCATGACAGAAAACACCACAGAACTTCGAAGAAATTGAAAGTGAGGAAGCTTTGTATTTTCACAGCTGAAAAACATGAAACTTTTTGTGATCTTTTTTAAACAGTCTTATGAAACGTTTCCAACGGAAAATGTCAGGAGCTTATATTACACCTATTGTCAAAACATATGGATATAAAGTGTACCACGAAGTTAAGGTTGCATGATCTTATTCTTCAAAAGTTTTCTTGTACCAGCTATCCTGCATATACATTAGCTTTTGTAAGTAAAATCGGAACATGTGATCAAAAGTCTTTTTGCGAATCTCTGTGGAGAACTGTGTATTGATTTAACCGCTGATATAAATAGTTAGTTCATTTTACAAAAAGTTTAGATTTTGACTGACAGAAAAGACTTTGAACAGTTTGTGAAAGCCATTATCTTGATGACACTGTGGTCGTGTGGAACTATTATACTTAGTAGAAATGGAACCGAGGGAATTTCCCATTTGGTCGAGGTTCTGTATAACACTGCCCAGATGGTGTTTCCTTGTAATAGTTTCTTGTTATGCAAGGCAAATTACTCAACTACTATTAGTAGCTATTTAGGTTTACACTACAATGGGAAAAACTTAATACTATAACTTTTGTTATCCTTGACTTCAATTAGCATTTTAGAGGAAAGAAGAAACGCTTTAAAATAATGAAAAGTGCTTCAACAACTAATCCTAGTACTCTTTTTAGAAAGAAACATGTGATGCAGGGATACACAAAATTATCGTATACGGTTTTATTTGCTGAATTTCTTTCTTTAGCTAACTTTATGAGCTGTTTGAAGTTTATTTGGTAATCTTACTTTTAACTATATTCCATTATTCTGTCTGACTTGCAACAATCGCTGATTTTAATGAAATCGTTAACTGTAATAAGAAAGACATGTATTGGTGCCTTGTATGAAAAGAAACTCCTGTGGTGATAAATATTACTGTATCATTTGTTAAATCAAAGTAGTTTATTTTGGGTTTCCGAACAAACTGCAGTTATGTTTTTTCTTGTTACTCAATCTAGAAGATTCAAGTTCATACAACAACAAACTCTTATAAGGCTTGCGAAGAATTCTTTTGACACTAAATCACCTCGTTTGTTCTTCGTGTTAGGAGGAAGACTTCCTACAAGCTACAAGTGGTATGTTGGAGACTGACTGCGAAGGAGATGATAAAGAAGTAATAATGGAAAACAGAAATACACCAAACGAACAATCAAATACTGAGGAACCTGTTACAAGTCTAGACGGAGAAAACAATCTTGACTCATTCCAGGCCCAAGTTCTAGACTTCCTGGAAGCGATATCCAATGCTCCGTCTGGTGCAGAACTTTCCGTTAGCACAGATGATGACTGTTCACAGTTTCAGGAACCGTCGCCAAATGATCTAAACCTCAACTCACCAGCATCGTCCGGCTATCATTCTGGAGATGACCCTTGTCGGTTTTCGTTCCCAGAGATCAATGAAGAGCCGCCATCTCCACCGGACGTGTATGAAACAACTAAACTATTTGTGTCCATGGATTCTGTGGATATTTCATCGCAACAGGATGACCCTGTTTCAGATACATCTGCAAAAGAAAATTCTAAAGGTATTCTTCTTATCTTTTCCTCGTAGTAATTTTTACCACCGAAAGGCGTATTAAAGATTCTACAAAATGTCAGACATGCACTTGTACATAGTAGGAAAAGAGGTACATGACAAGGCGAACGAGCTATCAGTTAAAATCAAGGAAACAAAAAAACAGCATTGCTTGCGAGTTTTTGGCTCCATATAACAAGAAAAACTTTTTTGGTGCAATGATTTGGTAGAAAAATGATAACAATATAAAGCTGATCCTATCACATCCGAACTTAGTTGTACCGTCTATTAAGTTAAGTTAAGAAGGTGGACTTTCACTTAAATATATATTTTACATATATTTACTAAACGGTGAATGGTGGGATTAAGAGGGTATTATTACTTACTATATAATATTTTGTAATCTGTGTCCAGAAATTGTTATTTTGTAAAATTGTAATTCACTTTTTGCTAATTTTTGATTCACAGTTTTCCTAAGGAAACATATGTTTTTAAAATGTGTTTTTATACATTTGACTTCACACATACCAATTATTATTCTCCTGTCAACGCCACCACTCATTTCACGCCATTTTGCATCTGCGTGTCACGAAATGAAGAACAGAAGAAATACTTCAATTATTTCCTATTTTCCATCACCATTCATTGTACAACACAGATTACATTAATCGAAGCCCCTAAATCACCTTTAAAAAATCAAATCTGTTTTCCAGTGTTCGGAAAAATACCAAGATGACATTTCCTTCAAAAACCTAACGGGTTTTTGTCAAGTATTTCAGGAAGTTAAAAAAGCTTGTAAAGTCTGCTGGATTATATTGGTCTGTTAAATACTATTTATAAGTCCAAGGCCTTCATCAGTGCAGAAAAACATGACAGTACTCAGTGACAGTAGTAAACGTTAGTTATACGAAAAAAATTTATAAGAACTTGTGCATTCGGAAGGACTAGTTTAGATCAGTTTTGAGCTAAAGCTCTGTCACAGATCCTTTGCGTAAAAATAACCCGGAGCAATTTAAGAACTGTTTGAGTGATAAGTAACACACACTGTACGGGATGCTCAAATATCTGCTGTTATACCGTTGAGAACAAAAACAAGCCAAACGAATAGTAGGAACAAGATTCGCAGTGCTACTTTTTGATCAAGATCCCTTGCTTTACAGCATCTTGTTAAGGAAATACCGCATTTCACCAGCGTTTCTATCGTGTCAGGAGTAAACGTGGCTACCAAATTTCAGTCTAAGTTACACTGTCATCAAACATACTTGAACGTTCAGTTGCTGATTGTTCAGTTTGCTCTTAAACCGATGGTGAAACGTTGAGAGATTTGTTGAATCTTAAACATGCGGTGAAAAGCTGGTGGGTTTGTCGAATCGGCAACTGAATACAAATCAAATCCAAACACGATGAAAGCTAAGCAAGTGGGAGTTTTACCGACTTTAAATCGAGAAGCCAATTACTTTCTCTCTATGCCAAGTAGGATACAAAAAAACCTTGAAATTACTTACATGCATGAGTATCGCTCGTTTCTCCTTGTCGGTTTGGGAAATGGCAGGCTAGTTCTGTGGCTAATGTGAAGTGCTTGGCTTGGTTTAAATCTTCCGTTACTAAAGTTTTGACAATCATTCTAAGCTCGCTATGTTAACATGCTATCCATGCGGCCAGAAGCTCATAAGTCTTGTGAGCTTCTGATGCGGCAACGTAGTTTTAAGGCCAATCTCTTTTAAGGTTCTGATGTCAACATCTCTCAATGACTGTAGCGGTTCAAGGTTAAACGACTTCCGTCTTCAGGAACAAAGACATAAATACCAATGCAGTTTGAGTTGAATTAATATTTTATACACAGAGGGTAAAGTCCTTTGCGAAAAACATTCTTAACAGGATGTCGATCGGTTCTGAAAGAAATAGAGAAAGTTGGTTAAGCCCGAAGATGTTCATCTGAAGAAGTTTGCCCGACTTGTACCTGACAAGGCCGATCAGTAACCTTGATTAAAACTTCCTTTAAAACTCCTAAAAATACCAGACACATGAACAACAATCGAAACTCGTGTTTATGCTGGCAACCCACGCGTTTGGAAGAAAAAATGAGGGTGGTTTTCGAAAACTCATTACGGTTTTGTCTGCACATAATAGATAAAGCATTTAGTTATGTTTCGTATACACCAAAGCATGAGGAAAGACACGCTCCAGTCTTTTCCACATCAAGCATTAGTTAAGTCGTCTCAGTATTTAAATAGAAATGCACTTTAGTTTATACTGTATCCGAAAAGTCAAATAGCGTTTATTTCTTTTCGGATCAGACGCTATTCGAGAAAAAGGTGTAAACTCCAGTTGTTTTTGAAGACAACTAGTTGTCTCTTTCACTGTATACGCGAACACACTTTGTACACACAAGAAGACAACAGTGTTACTATTAAACTTCAAAAGCTAGTAGGTTATCCAAGTGTAAACTCTTGTTCCTCTTTTGTTATGGCAACCCACAATTCCTTTCGGTCTCGGGTATACACCAAGCCACACTCAACCAGGCACACGCTTTACTAGGAAACAATAAGGGATCCATTCAAAGGAATCTTTTAAAGAAAACACTCGAACGAAAAGGAGGACCCGCTCAAAAACTTATAAAAAACAAATTTACAAGATGTAGGGAAGTAAATAATATGTACCAAACAAATAGCTTAAGGTTTTTTGAAAAAACGCGGCATTTGAGAATTCAGGAGTGAGTTTGTTGCACATCGAAGACATCGGAATCAAAACAGACTGGTTTCCTGCAGACACGATCAGCCGTTCTGAAGGGGACCTGACAGTTCTTGAACTTCTCTATTACAAACAAATTGCCAAAATGATCTAGGCAGACTCCGTAAGTTGAACTCTTTGACATATGAGGGTTCATAATTACAGCGGCGGTTCTTTAAATTAATGTTGGACCACATTAACTGCTGTATAAAAAGAGCTACGACATTGATTTAAGTTTGACCATAAAAACACTTGTTCAAGACGAGCATTTTTACTTTTGTTTCATATGCTAAGGCCAGGAAAGAAACACTATTATTAAAGCGGTTTTTAGTGAAACTCTTTGTTTGTCAGTTGCAATTCAACTGACTGTTCATTCACAGTCAGTTGAATTGAAACTTTGTTAGCTGAGTGTACAGAATTTTGCCTGCCCGACAAATCAAACTGAATCAAAATCAGAACACAATGTCAAATTAACAAGTTCCAAATTCCAATAAGATGGTACGCAGTGAGCACGTGCATTCACCGATTGTTTGAAGAACCAATCAAAACTCCAGAAAATCCCTCTGTCATTTTCATTTAAAACCACTCTAATTGCAATTGAAAGAAGTGTTCTTAAGAGTATGATATACCACGTCTCAGGTCAGGCGAGCTGGCAGCAGTATCCCCCTCAGTTGTGGAATAAAGATGAACTCCGAGAATACCTAAAGTGGATTTCCAGCGTATATGACATAGCGATACCGCTGGACAGATTTGCCGTTGACGGACAGGAGATATGTTACTGGCAGTTTCAGGAGTTTCTGGAGCGCTCTGAGCGGGCTGGAGCGATTATCTACTACACCCTGGTCTTTGAGTCTCAAGACTGGATCGACGTTCTTCACACATATTGTGAATGTAAGTGGCGCAATCTTGTTTTGTTTTTACAAGTAAGAAATGGTCCAAGCTTGGCATGCGTCTATCGAGTTATGGATTCACGCGGGGAGTTAGCAGAGCAGGAAGTGCTTTCCGCGTGCATCCATAACTAGATAGACACATAACTGCCACTTTATTCAGCACTTGTAACAAAACATACACGAATGCTGATAAAGACCAGATTTCTCCTAAACCATTCTGAGAGTTTTAATTGGTTGAACGCAAGCAGGTGACTCGTAAAACAAACGTACGTTTCTAAAATGGCTTGCTTTCGTTCAGCAAACAAAATCGTTCAGAACGGTTTAAGAGAGTTTCTTACTTTATCTGCTTACGTTTACTAGTTTTCTTACAAATACTGAATAAGGTGGCACTGACAATGCACTTGCACTTGGGAAGTTGGCAGAGCACTCGAGGAGCTGAAGACGCACTCGGCCTCGCCTCGTGCCACTCAAACGCTTTTCTCCTGCTCTCCAAACTTCCCGCGTGCATCCATAATACACGGGCCATTCTTTAATTAGAAAGAGAAATAATAATAATAATAACAATAATAATAATAATAATAATAATAATAATAATAATAATAATAATAAAAATAATAGTATTCATAATAATAATAAAAAAGTAATAAATATTATTATTATTATTGTTATTATTATTATTGTTATTATTATTATTATCATACTACTACTATTACTACTACCACTACTACTACTACTACTACTACTAATAATAATAATAATGCTAATAATGATAAAACTTATTTAGGCACAATAGTTCATAAAGTAAGCCTTTTAAGAAACCAACACAACTCACGTTTTAAAGCGGATCGAACTGAATATAAGCAAGTGGAAGGTTGCCTTGGTTTGAGATTGCTGGGTTTTTCATGTTGTTCTCATTTCCATTCAGCTCTTGTGGCTGCCTCTGTACTTCAGTTGACTGTAGAGCATCTGCCATCTCATCAGGGTACCGTGGTTTGATTCTCAGGGTGTTTTTTCAGTGCTCGGTTTCTCGTATTTCTACACTGCAAAAAGAACTGAAACATTTTTGTTTTATTTTTTCAGATTATAGTGTCTTCCATGAAGGTAAGGCAGAAATTTTTTCATCAGAACATTTTCTGTTTCTTTTCGTTTTTGTTTTGTTTCTTGACAGTTTTCTTCAATCAAACATTCAAGAAGCGTCTAGTCACAAAACCGGAGATCAACTATCGTCAATATATACCTTATTAGTACCTCTTCCTGTCATTCAAACATTCAAGAAACTGAACAAATTAAGAAGTATTTGGTACATCAGCCAACTTTTTGATCCATTTTCTCTCTTACTCATTCTCTTACTCGTTCTTCCACTTAATGATTAATTCATCCAGCTATCCATCCTTTCATTCATTCATTAATCCGACCGTTTTTCAGTTACTCATTCACTCAAGCAGTTTTTCAAGTATTTTTCTCTTGTCTATCAGTTTCCGTTTGTCTTTTCCTTTTAACATAAACATTGATTCTATGCTTTCATTTTGAAGCGCATTTGCGCACTGCTTTATAGCTTTTTAACACATAAACGTTTGTCCACAGGTTACCTGGCCTGTTTAATACTCATTTGATATAACTATTTTTTTCAGACTTTTCGGGAATCGAGTGTTATGATCCCCTTCTTGCCGTGCAAGGTCAGTCCAACTTATTTAGTCAGTTTATCGCTTGGAAAATTTTATCCAAGCAATGAAAAGATAATACAGACGTTTAGATTTGACTGTGAGTAACTTCCTAGCTTCAAGCGCGCACTGAGCGCCCATCATGTTCAAAGCACGCACACAGAAACACAAAAGGCGCGCAAGGGATCGTGGTCCTGAGCACGAGGCAAGTCACGGTGTTTTCCAGTTCCCGCTCATTAGGGTTGTCTCGTCTTCCTAAGTGGATTTAACAGCGGATCAGCGGCAACGAAAAGTGCTTTCTATTTCATTCGCAAAAAATTTGAAGTTCTCTGCTGAAAATTGAAGCAAGTGCAATGACTACAAACTCTAAGTGCAATGATAATAAGCCAGTGCAGTGATCATTTACACACGAAACCGCTCCTTAGAGGAGCGGTATCCAACGAGCACATTATTCTGTTGTCACTCCGCCGAAGAGTGAGGAATTGTCAGAGCTTTCAAGTCAGGTTTCCTACGAAACTCGTTGTCGATTGGTACCAAAACTAAGACCAAGTAAACTTCCGTTGAATTGCGTGTAAACGCGAGTTTAGTCTGCTCCAACGAGGGGCTATCGCTCGAAACGTCAGCCACACACCACATCCCACAGTCAAAAAAACATACTATATCAACCTTTGTTGATCAAACCCGTATTCAGCTTACTCGCCAATGCAAAAAAAAATTTTTTTAAAGCCAGTCTTCCAGTGTTTATTCGCAAGTCCGTTTGGCCAAACTTGAGAACTGCAGTGCTGTACACGACAAGCTGAACAAACGCTGAAGTTGCTAATTGCGCGCAGTTTTGCATCGCATCTTCAGAAGAGTTGTCGCTCTTTTGCTGTACACAACACAATGTTTGCCTATTTATGTACTGCAAAACACAAATACTCAATCTTATTAATTTCGCGCGAAAAAAAAATATGCTGATGAACGTTCTTCGATTGCGCGGCGAACTTAAAATCAGTTTGAATCTGTTTATTTACCCATGCATGTGTACTGACAAGTGTTTACTCTAGAACGCAAAGTTATAAGGTAATGTTTGATTGATGGCACGTGCGTTCGCTCAGTAGTTTTTGCAAATTCAAAGCTCCGGAAATTTAGTCCGCGTTCGGTCGCCTGCTTTTTTTGAAGGTCAATTAAAAAACGCCTTATCTTGTAAGGAAATACAAGCTTATAGTATTCTCAAAACAAAAACGAAAGTTTAAGTACCAATGTTTCCTATGACGGCGCGGACATATGTGGAAACAAAAATGCGCTTATGACGCCTTTTCTTCCTGGCCGAAACTGAGGCCCAAATGGTGTTGGTGATGTCGCAACACTTGTTGGTATTTCGAAGTGCTTAAAGTTTCTGTATTGTATCTCATTACTCGTACAGCTACCTTGACCGCGGCCGATATGCAACAAGATCCCCGACGCAAAACGACAACCACTTATTGAGTATATACTTGGCGTTTGTGTCAAGGAAATGCGATCTGAAAGGAAGTGGTGCGTTTTTTAAGATGCTCAAACGGAAGAGCGGGCTTCAGCGTTCAGGAAAGCACTTGGCAGCAATGACGATCAGTTAACAGACTCTCCCTTGAAAAAACCGCGCACTTTGGGAGAGTTTAGTAGTTGAATAAGTTACTTACATATGATGTCTCTCAACTCTTCTAACTGCTTTTGAAGGAGAAGTCAGGGTTTCAGAACTCGGCACAGAAATCTAATCAGATCGTTTTGTAACAACACGCGGAAGAAAATTGGAAAACAGTTTTTTTTTTGTGTCGGATAGCAAAGCTATTGGAAAACAAACAGATTTTGCTCATCAAACGTTTTTCTTCACAGAATCACAGTTTCCAGATGTTCTGGATGTTGATGATCTTATGGATATCGAACGACTTTATACAGACCTCGGTGAGTTTCAATATCTTTTTATATTGCGTTTGTATCTTAGGAAACAATTTTATGATCGAAAACTGAGCATAAAAGCGGGAGTTGAGCATCATCATCAGTTAAAAACTACAGTGAATGGTGAAAAATGTAAGTTGAACCGAAAATGTATTCACAATCTGCCGGTTACCTGTATTGTTAAAGCAAAAATAATTTGCACCAAAATTGCACCAAAAATCTAAAACTGCTCTTGGCATTACTTCTTTTGCTTATAGTTCTTTTGCTTATAGTTCTTTTCCTATACACACCGAAATTTGAAAACCTTACCCAGTAAATCGGGGTTACAGAAACATTAACGTTTTACTAAACAGCCAAAATACTGAGGCATGCGGCCTCGAGCAGAATAGCAATCGTGAGCAGAATTATAATGAACCAACTTCACTGAAGACAGCGGTCTTGACCTGCAGAATACTGAGCCATTATACGCGCAATATCAAATTAAGCCTACAGACCATTATCCTTTCTTCCGCTTAAGGCGAAAGGCGACCCTTAACTGAGAAAAAAAATCCCACCAGACGCAACTGTTTTTGAGCAGCTGACGAAGCTTGCATAACATATTTAGACATAATAAGCATTCATTTCGCTGGTCTCAAAGATTTTTAGTGCTTGGTTCTATCTGCTTGTTACAGATTAACAGCTCAACGTTGTAGCCATTTTTTTCTTTGAAAGTTTCATTTCAATCAGTTGAAGAAGAGACTGAAGTGGTTTAGCGCAATTTTCTGCAATAAGCGTTTTCAACAAGCTGGTGGTTAAATCGAATAAACCTTCAATGCCTAATTACTGGTAAAAATCAGGGCTTTTTGCGGTAGAAGTTTGATGATCTTAAAAGGGTTACGGATAGACCGTGCGACACCGAAACAAATGTCATCAAACCTGGGCGGGGCCAGGGTTAAGGTCAATATCAAAACGCGCAATTAAACTAATGTTGGACGTGCGAAATAGATACATTTTGGCGTCGGTTCAAAAAGACACAGACATTGAGGGGGTTTTGGCGTTCATAAAATAAACAGTCGAAAGTTTTCACAAATTTCAAATTACGACAAACTTTCAAAAGGACAGCCTTCGGTCTCATGTACTGCATAGCTGTCTTTCTATTTTTAAAATGCATGCATGATGGTTTGCGTAGGAAGAGAGCGAGAGACAGCAAGAAAGACACCCCAAGTTTTACAGACAATGCCGAAAGCTAAAGTGGCAAAAAAAAATTGCTGGAATGAACAATGGGAAAGTTATTAAGTCCTAAAACTACTCCTCAGTCAGCTCGTTACTTTACGGCCATCATACCGATTTTTCTTGCTTGTGTTGTCATAGACTTGCCAAAAGTCCACTCGCGAACATGCTCCTACAAATTTCTCAGAAAAGGACCTTTTTAAGATCTAGATCAAGAATTAGGGACAAGATCCACTTCACTTCACACTTCAAACCAACATCCGCATAAAAAAAATGACTTTCTACAACAGTTCAAGGTCATGGTGACTGTACTGAAAATAATCTGGATGTTTTCGAGTTAATTTTGCCGAATCTTTCATCATCTGTGTCATTCTATCAGTGAGTTTTGTTTCCTAACGAGAAGTAATCAAGTACTACAACAATACCTAAACCAGCCAGGTGCTGGTTGCATCTTAGACATTTAACTGCACAATAGTCGCTACTCAATCTCGCTGAAATGGCTTCAAGTTTTACCACTAAAGAACACGTGAACAACGGGGAAATGCGCATTTCCTGTCCAATCTCTGTTTCTAAGCAGTTGAGGAAATACTTTCACTTGACTGAGCCCATTTCATCACTTCGTGTTCACCCGCTTTAAAATTAAAGACCCTCAACGATTTCGTTTTTCGGTCTATGTTAAAAAGATCTTTTGAAATACAAACTAATTTGCTGTTATGTTCTTTCAAATTTCGTCGAGATAAAGATTGAAAACCCGGAAGAAAAACAGCAGAAGTAGTTGCCTAAAAGCTATAAATTATGTTTGTCTCTGTTTTTACTGCTGCGCACTTGGTCACTTCCTGCATTGGCCACTTCCGGGTAAAAAATAACTGTCCCCTCCCCGTAGGGGATAGATCTTTCTAGCATGACTGAGACGTGTTCAGCAATTTGCCCATGTTATTGAGATCGGTTGGCGATGTCGCCTGTTTATCGGTGTTTATATAGAAATAATAACTGCAGTGCGGTCTTTTAGAAATATTACTACCGATCTTTCCAAAACCCGCTTTAATTCTCATCCAAACTCGCAAGAAAACGTTACGAAACGTCATCTTGGCAAAACAGAGGGATACCGCATTTGCGTTAAAAATAACCCAAACACAGTGATAAACAGAATTCCTTTGTTTCCGCTCGGCGTCTTCGGCGCACAGAAGGTCTCTTTGTTTTCACTTCCGGGTAATAACGCATAGCAGGTTTTGAGACCAGACAGCCCTCCTAACAGTCAGAAATATTATCTTAAATACGTGCTCGTTGCAAAATTATATGATTATTCGAAGTAAAGACGTTGTTTTTCGTCGCACTAACAAAAATGCGAGGTGATGAAGCGAATCCAAATCGTTTTGTGCAAAATGCAAATAGAGGTTTTGTTTGAGTCAATAATCACCACAGCAGAAATGAATATCATTTTATTTGGAACGGACAAACATTTCCTTTGGGGAGAGGAGTAATACAAGAAATGTTCAACTTACCATTTCGTAACACAAATGTCAATAATGTAAACATTAACAACATGTTATCCTTTTTTAAGACGTTTCCAAAAAAATCTGTTTTATAAAAATCTTGTTTAGGACAGCAGAAAGTTAATAATTTTGGTGAGGAAATTCGGCAGCACCACCCCTCCAGCCCAAATCAGTTTGACACGCATATCTAGCAGGTCACTTGACTGCTAGCTCTTTCTGCACGTAGCATTTGTTCTTCAGTTCCGAGGCGATTCTGCCAGGTAACCGCCGAAGTGATGCCGTACTATTGCTCGCTGAAAATATACAGTAAGGACCGCAAGAAAAAACATAGAAGAGGTAAGACAATGCTTATTCTTGGCCAAGTTCCTCATCTTGTCTCTGGCAAATTTTTTCGTGAACACGGCCACCGGGTTAACAACTCTCGCTGAATATTTACCGAGAAAATCCATTCGGAAGCTAACACATTTGTTTGGCACAAAAAATCTGGTTTGGTTCCGTTTCAGTCTGGGTCGATTCATCGGCTCCGAAGTATTCTTGTGTGTTTGTAAACTTATTTCCTGAAGACTGAAAGTTCGAAAAGCAGTTTGATCTTAAAGTACGTGATCGTTTGGTGGTAATGTCCTCTCGCCATGCAATACTTCCCTGTTGTAATTTGTGTTCCGTGTTGGTAGCGCAAGCGGGCCGTACAGCGAGACTGCGAAGCTCGCTTGATATTTCGATCATCGCCGCTTCAGCCAAACTACGTTTTCCTTTCAAATGGCCGACTGTGTGGTTACTGTACAAGGTAGAGAACATTTTCGATCGTTCGGTTGCCAGACTTGCGACAGGGGATCAAACCCTTCTTCGCTTCCTGTATCGTTCAAAATTCAACAAAGCTTACCGAGATGGATATTTTACCAGCATTTTAAGATTAGTTTAGAATAGGGTAACTTATCAGTAGGACCAGAACTGAAATTGTTGCAAGTGTAATCATTGTATACATAAACAGATGTGTTTTAGCTGGGTCGGTGGTGTTATTTCTTCCGAGAACGCTGAACGGGTATGATATACAAGTTGGCAGTTGTGTTATTCTCCCGCTAGTCGTTCGACATAAACATTACTGGTATATTCGAATGTCCCTTGTTTGATAATTAATCTCAATATTTATAGAATCTTTTCTAACTGTGAATCCTTTTCTCGTAGCGCCTGTTTGTTGTCGTCGCTGGCCCTATCAGGGTTCGCAAGTCTCAAACACAATTTACTTTATTCAGCTGCTGTTGATACCAATATACATGGACCATGTTTGCCCTCGGAGAAATAATTTTGTCAGTTAAGGCGACAAGCGCGTTCATTACTATCTTGTGTTGTTGAATTTTCGAACTTTATCAAGCACTAACACCCGTTTTCATGGTTTCTATTGATCGGTACAACTACATAGGGAGATAATGTGTTATTTTGTGCTCATTACTTGCAGAATCGACGTCAAGTTCGCTTCCAGAATGTGACCCAAGTACCAGTGGTAAGGAATTACTTTAGTTTTGTTTAATATTTGAGCAAGTGAAACTGACAAGCAGTGTACTAGTTAGTTCCGTCGTTCATTTCACTTCTCTTCCATGCCAATTTCAATCACGCCACACACCGAGTCAGAGCTGTCTTAGTTTTTTACTTCCTTTTGCAAAGACAAGGTCATTTTCATGATTTTGCGATTTTGTAATATATGTTAATATAGATTGTTCAGCGCCATTCGCGTAGCCAACACGCTGAACACGGCTTGTTTTATAGTGCGATAAGATTGTAAGTTTTGATCGGAGTTGTGCAGTGAAAAGTTGCCGATAAGTTCCAAAAAGTACGGAAACTTTGTTGGTGCTACTTGTTAAGGTCCGTGCAGAAATACAATGTTCTTAATTATTTCCTGATGTTGCGGTACAGGTTCTGCTCTTGCAGAATCGTAACACCAGAACTGAAAATTTAAAATACTCGCAGGAAACTCAGATAAATAACTTTTGGCATGATTCTTGTCGAGTTGCTGGCCTTCTCATTCCAAGCGCACTCGTTTTATCTGAAGCTGAATCACGTAAATCCCCTCAGAATCAGATGGCCTTTTTATGGTTGTGTTACGTTTGTACGTAAGTACTTGCAAATGCAAACACGGGTATGCACTAATGCAGGCCTCCATATCAACAGATATTGCTTCTTCGACAGCCTTCTCCTTCACCGTTGAAATATTTGTGAGATCTTCACGACTCGCTCAATCTAAGAATGCCCCCTTCTCAATTGTGTTTTCGTTCTTATTTCCTGTCCACTAACTTAGACTTTTGTGGTTGTGAAACCTAGAACTTTATACTTGACTTCGTAAAGGTTCACATTAAGATACTAATGCACACACTATTGCTATCCATATTGTGTTTCAAATCTCCGATGGCACTGCAAACTCTCATTTCTAATATCGTCTTTGTTGAGAAACGCGAGCTTTAGACCTATTTTGTACAGTTCCTCGACGGCTTTAGACGGTGTTTTTGGACTAATAAACTATATGACCGCCTTAAAACTGTGACGATTGGCCCGGCAGACCGGCAGACTTTTAGTAATTGTTTATTCTCAAAATCCCCAAGAGGTCGCTTTGCGAGTTCTGCTTGAGCTTGTCAGACTACTCCAAACATTGAACATGCGAGGTATTCTCCTGCTCAACTTGTAGTATTGGCGATGTGTACAAAACATACAAGGTAACAGAGGCTATAAGGTATTTAAACACCTCATTGGGAGTCGTCTGAATTTCGGCCATGAATAAAAGTATTGAAATAATCAGTAATTACAACAACCAAACGCGAAACTTTTCATAAACATACATTGTAACAGGACTGCGAAACTGGCATTTAATAACTAAGGGCTTATGTCATAATATTCAAGAGTAGCATGTCTCTTTGGATTAGAAAGAATAAACTGAAGATTTAATGAAGTACACGGAGACTAACATAAGCTCAAAAGCGACGTTTCGAGTAGATGACTCTATGCAAAAAAGTTTTTCCGCGTGCCACTATAATGTTCGTGATTTATAGTTCCGGGTTTGGATATCGCAGAACCATGTTAAGCTTTGCGTCAAAGCGTTCTTTAAGAAACAAAACGCCAAACTGCCCCGCGGCTCTTTTTATATTTTATTCCTCCGTTTCTTTGCAAGGCAACCACCATAACTTCAATTCCGTTTCACCTCTCAATTTTCCAACATCCTAATGTGATCGCATTTCAAACATGTTTTTGTTTCATGCATTGTGGTGCCACGACATCAAATATTACAAAACTTGAGTTCTAACGACATGGGTGAGTTATTGATCCTGTCAAAACTCAATAAGGGTGTGTTTAAAATATAAATCGAATAGCGCTAGCGCTGGGCGCTGCAACTCGGCTCTGAAGGGAGACTGGATTCGTTAAAGTACAATTTGCTGCAGAATACAAAAGAATGTACAAATTTCGTTTCAGTGCGAAATTGTGTGTTGATGAGATTAGTACTGACAAATCTTTCGATGGACGCGCCGTGCTGGTTCCTTGCTGAGCGAAGGTACGGGGGCGTTAAGGTCAGTTCAGTGACCTCTGTTTTCTTTACTCCATTTGGCATTCTAGTAATGGAAGCAGTGAACTATTTTAAAAACGCGATACCGTAATGCCCAAAATTGAAGATGCGCATCTTACAACGAGTTTTCCTTCGTGGTTTTCGATATGAATAGTCACATACAACTAGAGGAAAGCCTTGCATGTTCTTGCGACTTGAAGGTCAGATGTGCGCTGCTGAGAAAACATTTACCAACTACGGTATTTGTTGTGTCATAACTTCGAAAAAATTGATTGCGCAATTTTTATGGGGTAACTCAATGAAGTTGTTTACAAGAAGATGGAAATTCTTTTGGCTGTTTACCAGTTGTTGACTTATAAAGAAGGAAGAAAAGGTTCCTGGTCTATAATAACTCGTAGACGGTAGCGATCAACATCGTCTTAATTGTCACCTTCACTTTCATTTCTACGTACAAGTATAGTATATGCTTGAACCTCTTCCTCATCTAATCGCTACAATTGTGTGACGTACGTTAGACATTGTCTACGAAGTCAAAATACTTGCTATTTGTCATATCATTATCAGGAAAACAAAATTAGGACAAAGTATGAGCGCACTAACTCAGAATACGAGTTTCCAACAAGTTCTTTTTTGTGAAACATAAGAACGAAGAGGGAAATTTCGGGTCACAGTCCAATAGTTTAAAGATGAAGGAGATACATAATACCACGCAGACATGATTTTCTTTCCATTTCGCAAGATAACTTTTTGTTTTCTAAATAAGTATATCGGGGCCGGTTAATGCTGTGCTGAGTGCAAAATATAGCCATAACTTATTCCGCAAAAGACGGGTCTTTTAATACCAAAAGCAGGAGCTCTGAACCTTTAAAAATCTTGTCATGAGCTACAGCTCTACAGCGGTTTTCCTGACTTGTATAAAGAGTAATTATTTTCGGTTTATTATTTTTGAAATATTTGAAAGTTCTAAATTTTATAAATTATTTGACTGGGTTGTTAGTTTGTTTTTTACGCTTTACATTCGAGACCTGTTTGCTTTTTATTCCCATTCACTTTCTGTAAGTATGAAATATGTTCTTTGCTCGGTACAGTTTTCAGAATCAAATCACAGACATCTGAGTATTTGACTATGAAGTAAGAACGCAGTTTACTAGAAGACATTACTGTTTTTACCCAAAAGTTGTTGGATTTTCTTAACACAAGCGATTTATGAAGCTGGTTGTATTCAGATTTGTGAAAATCGAGTTTTAAAACATATTACATATTTGTGCATTGAATGTACTTCCACACATTTCTAAGAGAAAAAAATTATATATATGTATATAACATAACACATTCTATGTAAAAAATGAGACGTGTTCTGGTAACTTGTTGAAAACTACGCAAAATCGTATTTTGAGTGACAAACTTGTGCTCGTTTAGCAGCAAGTGACTCGGGTTGTCAACGGTGCATTTTTCTTTTGCCAACCACTTATGCTCTGAAGGGTAACAGTACTTTTCATTCTTATTCCTTGTTCCCTAAAATTTTAAAACGTACAATTGGAGATTGAGATCCTATGAAGAGATGCAACCTAATCCTGCCTGTTTTTTGAATACGCTAACTTTTGAAGGGTTTATGAAGAAAAACAATAATAACTTGCTTCCCTTTAAGTTCCTATAAGAATCAATAACAAGACTAAGCATTTTGCACTTTTTGACTTTTCTGATTTTTTCAAAAATCAGTTTACGTCTGAACGAGAGCATCTTTTTGCATCTCTTGAAGTTGAGTGTTTTTTGTGTAACTTGTTTCCCAAATTATTCAAACATTAAACTGAAGCCAGTTGACCAATTTATTCCTCAGTCATCGTAAACATAATCTTGTATCTCTTATAGAGCAAGTTTGTTTGTCACAAAACTGAGTCAACAACCACTCATCGTTTATCTCTTGAAGAGAAGGATGTGAATATTCATCAGTCTCGAAATGAAAGATCAGAAGAACGAATTAAATAAATACTAATCCTTGTTGACAAGTAAATCACCCAGCAACAAGAAATTGAATCATTATTCATTGTTTGCTTTACGTTGTTAAAATCTTTAGGTTTTGTTTTCAGTCAAATCTCTGGTTCAAACCTATATTCCTACTGAACACACGTCTGTTTCTAAAACTTTGATTTGAAGTTTTGCAACCATTATTCAGTTTCTATAGTGAAAGTTTCCATTCTTTGGCCGCGATTTGAAACGATACGTGTTGACAATTGAAATGGATAAATGCGTTTTGCCAAACTTAATCACCTGTGAAACGTTATAAAGATCGTCTAAATATATAAGAACGATCTAGTCTGTTCGCGTACCACAAAAGTGAAACGGTTATTAGTTACAGAAAACTGAGAAACTAAAACGTGAAAGTAACGCAATTTTTCAAAAACTTAAAAGAATTTTGATCTGATCCGCATCACTGCTAATACATCATTCCCAATGTTCTCCTTCTTGCGAAATACTGGAGATTATTACAATCATATGGCCGGGTATTTTTAAACTGAAATATCGAGAAGTGTTTTTTTCCTGTCAGTTCAAGGCTTCAGGAATTGTAGGTACAAGAAAAGGTGTACGTGTACTAGGATAGAAGATAACTCGGCGTCAGAACTGAGTATACAAAATCGTTCTAAACAACAGCACAACCACTGACTGCGGTTTGACAAAGAGTTTACTCGTAATACATTTTATAATTTAAGGTCGTGATTCAGTTCCTTTACTCGACTCTAAGAAACGAGTAATTTTTCATATATTTAAACTATACTGCAGTACTGTAGAAAATACAGTTCACAAACTTTGTACCTGACAGTTATAGTAATCATGTAAAACATAACCATTTTAGGTATAAACTAGAACTTTCAGGAAGAGCACACTGTTCATATTTCATGTTGTTTCTCTTTCGATTTTAAAGGTTATCAAGTTTTTAAGTCGTGATCTTACTTCAGGTTATGTTGTTGGTTGTCAGGTTGGGAATATTCGTTGCACTATGTGTGTGTATGAGAGCAGGCGTTTTGAAAAGGCTGGTGGCCACTGACAAGGTTCTGAATGATCAACACTGATATTATGTAAATAATTTCACCATTAGGATCATGCACTGATGCAGTAACCAGCTGAAAGCAAACCTTTTGAAACGTTTTATTTGCTTCGTTTGAAACACACACCGCGATATTTCAAAGTAATACAATAGCATTGTCTACCATGTTCGATTTCAGAATGGAATAATCTTCCTGACCAAGCTAGAAATGCTGCATTAGTTGACTCATTCAAACATTGCCTATCTACCAATGTGAATTTGAGAACTGGTTATACATCAGCCATTATTACAACAAGTGCGCGTGATTTTCCTACTCAGGGACAATCTAACAGGGTTGCTTTAGCGCAGTAATATTCAGACTCAGATTCTACTACAGCCGTTTACAGTACATGTGCAGTGTACACCGTTTGAACGAAAGTTAGAGAAGTATTCGTGACACAACATGGCGCCCCACTGGCATTCACTCCCGCCACGTCACAAGACTGAAAACATACAAAAAGTTCCTCTCCTTTGGTTATGAGGCCTTATGCTTAAGGAAAAATTTATACTGTCATCTCATATCCATCCAAAAGCGACGTGTTTTTTGTAGGTCAGTAGAAAAATAATTGTTCACAGCGCGTTTCTTCGCTTTTACTCACTCTAATTTTAAAACGCAATCTTGCATGTATAGACAAGACTTTGGACTTAAATTGAGGTCTTTGTGTCTATCGTGTTAGTTATTGGATTAGTTTTCCTTTTCAGTTAAGAGAAAAATAAAATGCAAATGGACAATCGATAGCACTAAAACCATAAAACCTGTGTAAGTCGGGGGTAGAAGCGGAATTGTTAAACTAAAAAAAATCTTTTTTCTTCAGTTCTCCAGAGGTAAGTTATTTCTACTCCCTGCTAATTGTTCGTGGAATAATCCCTATTGTGAACTATTCCGTATTCAGTCCTTTTTTCAGGCCAACATTCAATAATCCTCAGTTTTCACCCATGGCCATGATATTCAATATTCAACAATATGAAATAAATACTCCGCGCTTCTATCCCCGAGTGAAAGTTTGACTTTTTCACTTCGTACTTTGTACGGGGGCAACCCGCTGTTTTTCAGTATTTGACTCCTATCCGATAGTTTCCTAACCTTCACGTACGACTGACAAAAAATAACGTCGAGTCATTTAAGAAAAGATCATGAGCTTTCTCGATGCAGCAGCTGGTTTTAATCACGTATGCAAAAGGAGTTGTTGTTTTTGTTGACTGTGCACGGTGCGAACGTGACTTGGCCTAATTCTTCTGCCCATGCGCAATTGCTTGGCAGCGCGCCGCCAGATACTTTGATATGCCCGTCTGTTACTCAGTAGGGGAGGGGAGGGGAGGGGAGGGAGGACATTGCCTGCTGTGCTGTCGGATCTTTCGGTTTACACCTAACCTGTCAACTTGCAAAACTTAATGTTTTTGGAAATATTAGACATACAAACAAAAGACATGCTTGTTTCGCAATTAATTTTGGACAACCTTTTGTTTGAGTTTTGCGTGAAATTGTGAGCTAGCGTGAATTGTGTTTTGTTAAATAGGTTTTTCAGATACATACAGCAGTCGTGGTTCAGTATTCCAATCCAGTATGATCAGTTAAATACTCGGACCTAACTTTCTGTGTTATCGTGTATGTAATTTTTTTGTTTTCCGAATGTTTTGCGCATGCGTTTTACAGCGTCGACTTACGCAGTGGTTTATAGTGCAGCGGAAATAAGGCTTAGAGCCAATAGAGGATCTAAGTTCGGTTCCTGGTGTAAGTGTATTAAACATTCTTTTTTTTCTCACTGAGTAAAGGCTGAAAAGTATTGCTCTAAACCTTTTTCCTCTCTTTTCACTTCACAACGTAACGATATCGTACATTTAACGAAACCAGACACTGTAGTCACTAAAGCATATAAACATGATAATTGTTTTGACTAATATGGTGTTCTGACAGCTTGAATCTTTACTCCACAGAACCAGTTAGTGACAATGAAGCTGAGCCTGTCAGTCAGACGGACTCAGATAACCCAAGAGATTCCCCGGATGATCGCGTATTTAGTAAGTTTGCTTTGTCTGCCCATCGGACCATTTGTCTGTCTTTGTCAGTGTCTATGTGCTTTTTTGATTTGTGTGTTTTTGGAAAGGATAATTTAGAAAGAAACGCCTGAACTCTGTTTGCATTATTAACCCGTAAACATAAAGATTATCCCAGCCCTGGTCGGCTGGTGCAGTTAAATTCTAAGTAAATTATTTTTTCTTTAGACAACTCGCTTTATAAGTCTGAGCCGGACGGACCTCCGGAAAAGAAACAGTGTCTAGAGACAAGCATAAATGGCAGTAAGTACAAAATAAATTGATATACCCGGTAAATATTCGTAACTGCGAGGCAATAACGCTGTAGAAGCTTGTTTAAAAACCTATGTACTACTCCGCACTTCCTCATTCTACCGAGTTCTGGGGTGATAAACTATTAAAACGTAGCTCTGTTGTCTACTGATTTTTTGTGTCTCAAGTCTTATAATTATGTGCCAAGTCAAATGATAAATCAGATTTAACATTATCTTATTCTACATGATGGCGCGGTCGCTGGAAAAAGTAATTAACACAACACTAATTCAGACCTACCAAGACACGAGCCTTGCCTCCAAACGACCTCACACGCCTGAAAAATTGATAAATTTTCATACATTTGCAGTAGTTCACACGGCCTAGAGACTGAATTCGCTGCCGTACTTTCTCTATTACTAAACTAAAGTTAAGTCACACGCCTAGCAATTTTCTAACCTTGGCATCTCTGCTAATTTATCCAAAGATCACTGTAGTATTACAATAGCAAAGACTTCCAAACCTGGGCTCCTTTGACTGTGTTCAACTTCTTTTATTAAATATCGGACCAATTTTCCATCCGCCATTTTGGAGTTACGATAAGGCGCGGCTGCATAAAACGAGCACCAGTTCTCCGCTACGCCCTTTTTTTACAACTGATTCTTCTCCAGTCGCAAAAAAATGTTTTCAGTTTCAGTTTTATAAAACATCAACATAACATATAAAAAACAACCCTGCCTTCCATGTAACCGGAAAAAAACACATTTTTTTTCGTTTGGCCTAAATGAAGCAAACTTCGCCAATTAATTTTGCCTTCCTTACTATAAGCAGATAAGTCCTTGCCCAGTGAATAAAACTGCATTAAGTGTTATCCACTGGAAGCTAGCGCCTTGAAAAAAATTGAACAACAATCCTGAAAAACGTGTGACGCAGCAATATTTAGCCGACCCATAGTTTATCAGCGGACGTTTCTTAACCCTAAAAGGCACAAGGTAAAAATAGTTGCACGAAGGCATACGGGGGGGGTCAATCTGACCCCCCCTCGACTTTTGACTCCTTTCATCAAATTGACTTGATATTTGGTATATATAAAGAACGTTTTATGTAGTTTTAATTAATCGAAACCACGTGGTGTTTAATTGGTTTCCATGGCAA
>JAOBRG010030568.1:0-12827 GCA_027574985.1 Umimayanthus nakama | reverse complement strand
TCGCACTCGTAGTCAAACTCGTACTCGTAGTCAAATCTAAAGGTCTCTAAGAAGTCGCACTCGTAGTCAAACTCGTACTCGTAGTCAAATCTAAAGGTCTCTAAAAAGTCGCATTCGTAGTCAAATTCGTACTCGTAGTCAAATCTAAAGGTCTCTAAGAAGTCGCACTCGTAGTCAAACTCGTACTCGCAGTCAAATCTAAAGGTCGCTAAGAAGTTGTTCTCGTAGTCAAACTCGTACTCGAAATTAAATCTGAAGGTTGCTAATGAGACACACAGCCCGCTATGTGCAAGGGCGTAAAACAAGAATACTGGTAAACACTCGGTATAAAGTAACAGCAAAATTCGTCTTTCTTTGTTTTGTTGATACAAAATAGACTAACTGCAAAATGCGTGGCTGAAAATGGCAAAAATTTAATAAGCCCCCACCTACAATTAGCGCCCAGCCCCAACAGTCCAAAAAGTAAAAAGACGCCCAGGGCGCTTAATCGAATAAATACCGGGACAGCGGGCAGTCAGTTGTCGTTTTTCACCTTTTGTATTCTTATGTACAAAGAAGATCCTTGAAAACAGAAGTGAATGAGTACGTATACCAACCTGGCCAAATGAACCTTTGCCGATCAGCGAATCAATCTCATATCTGTCCATCCACTTCTCGCCAGTTTTGATAATGTAGTCATAGTTTTCGTCATCATAACCGTCATTATACAACCGTCTTTCCTTCTTGTGTCCGCCATCTTCCTGTTCCGCCTTTCTTCGCTTCTTTTTCTTCTCATAGTAAACCTAGAGACACGTTTTCAGGACGAAATAAGAAGATAAAGTGGAGAGGTTGGCGCAATGGTAGAATCTCTGACTCCCAATCCTGAGGTCCCTGGTTCGATCCCCGGCCTGGCGAATATATTTTTTACGCCCACTTCAAGATGGCGGACTGTCACGGCTCATTTATTATTTGTAAATTCATATCGTGGGGCTATTGATGGTTGTTCATGGTTACTTTTGTAAGAACTTTAGATAGACACACGAAAAAATGTGAATGTTGGCAACGAAATGATGGGTTAGTGTAGTGGTAGTAAATAGTGGCTCCTGTTTATGAGGTCCTACGTTCGAGACTCGTCATGCCGACCCTTGTTCGGCATTTTTAACTTCTATTTTTTTTTCTCGAAATTTTTCTAAGTACGAGTCTCAGTTTGGGCAATGTTGCAGTTCTAGCAAGCGTCCGCCATCTTATAGTTGGCGTAGAAAAAAGTCACTTGGCCTGGTCGAGGTTTAAATATTTGGGCGTCTTTCTTTCCTGCTAAAGTTCATCAAGTTTTTCATCCTCCCGGGGTCAGTTAAATGAGTACCAACATACATGGACCGCTTTGAAACGGCTGCCAGAGGCGCCTACACATGCTTCTGATCCGCTGGGGGTAAACTGATAATTTTTTTAATGCGCCTTTTAGCATTAATATGGAAGTGGCGCTATACAAACGCAGCGTTAAATACTTTTCATCAAATTTGCTTTAGAAAGTACATTATTAATTAAATTAGTATCTCGTTATTTCGAATGTACATAAGTCTCTCGTTATTTCGAACTCAGTTACCTGAAATTTCAACTTGGTTATCTCGAATCTCTCGCTATCTCGAACCGAATCACGCTATCTTCCAACTGTTTATTAGTAACTAACTAATAAGTATGGTTATTTTGAACTCGGTTATATGAAACTTCAACTTGGTTATCTTGAATCTCTCGCTATCTCGAATCCGATCTCGCTTATCTTCCAACTGTTTATCAGTAGCTTACTAATAACTATGGGTTATATTGAACTTGGTTAACTTGAAACATTCCGCTATCCTCAACCGAATCCCACAGTCAATTACTGATAAATCCCAATTTATCAGTAATTAACTGCGGGTTATCTCAAATTCGGTTATCTCGAATCTCGTTTTTCTTTCCACCTATTACTTATTATGACTAATTAAACTATTAAAAAATTGGTTGTCTCGAACTTCCGCCACGTCGAACAGTTTTTTCCCCTAGAGGGTTCAAGAAACGAGACATCTGTATAAAAACCTTGCAGTTCATTAACTGAATAGTTAAGGGTTTACATCGACCTCTGCGCAAATGTTTTTTCAAGTTCAAAAAACAAAATTTCAAAGACTCTATTTGCAAAAAGAAAATAACTATGAGTCCAAGCCTCCAAATTAAGTTATTTCAGATCAAACAAATAAAAAAATTAGCACTACTTCTTGGCCTCAGTTTAAAGATACACTCCAGATATTCAAGAACGTAATGTGTATTTTAATCACTTTGAATGGACCTTGCATGTTGATTTCCTACAAGTGATTGTAAAGGGAGCCACAGTGGTTTGAAATAATTTTGAGTGAGTCACAGTCACAACCTTATCTCCGCATTTTAGTTGACCTGCTCAAGCAAACTTGGGGCATGCATTTGCAGCCTACAAAAACACAAATGTGGAATACTGTCTGATAACTTAAAAAGTTCACAGATTAATTTTGTTAAATTTCCAGGACTTTTGATGGAATAGGTCTAAAAATTTAAGACCTATGCTGTAAATTGCAGGAAGACGAAGAAACTCCTGGGTTTTTGGGGAGTATGAAGGCTACTTACCTCATTAATATGCTTGTACGTTTTGATCAAATCAATGCTGAGCTTACGCAGGGGGGCTGCACTGGGGTCTCGGAACGATGTTGGAAGCCTCGTGTTATAGAAGTTGTGTGCACCACAGTCCACATCGTCTACCTGCCCATCTGTCAGACCAGTTGCATCCGTGTAATTCATGTCTGAATTAGCACTGAGCACTGTCGTCCCATGACTTTCATAACTTCCTGGAAAATTGAAAGGACAAACTGATTAAAAACACAGTGTTCTCCCTAGAGCCTCTAAGACAAGCGGCATAAAATACCCGCCGCTTGGTTTGAAAACCTGCCACTTGGCTTAGAGATAACACCGCTTTGCCTTGGGCATATACTTGCTCAATACTTGCCTTTGAATCCTATCTTTCTGCATCTTGTAATTTGATTGGTATTAAACTCATTTTACTTAACAAAAACAGCAGCATGGTTTAAAAGCAAACTTAATCTTTGCAAACATAGCACTCAAAAAACATAAAAAAGCTTAGGAAAAAAACAGTCCCCTCTCCCTGCAGCGCCACTGTCCATTTTGGATCAAGTAGCAACCACCCCTTGGTCTTGGTAAAATTCTGGGGAGAACACTGAAACCACAAGATTTTCTGCATAAAATTACACTATGAAAGATTTTACCATAACACAAACCTCCTAAATTTGTGCATAATATCCTTGGCAAAATTTGTGTGCAGAACTACTAAAATGTAGTTAGGACAGTACAACTCTATTTTATAAGCACTGTAAGACTAGCTTTTAAAAAATCCGTTTTTTTTCTACGTGGGTAAGTACCCTGAATAAATCTATTGGTTTGTTCAACAACAAAAGTTGATATGGTACATTTTTCGCCTGTGAGATATGGTGTAAATCCAATGGGCGAAAAACATACCATATCAATTTTTCTTGATCAAACCCATCTATTTTTATAAGATTCAAGCGAACAGAAAAATTTTCAAACCCAGAATATTGTGCAGGATGTCAGTTGTGCATTTTGACTATGAAAGCCATGAATGCTTGTAAATATGTGATTTCAAAAAAAGTTTATTGTAATTTGTTTTACAGCCAAATGGTCACAACTTGAACTTATGGGGATAATTATCAAGTCCACGAGCTGGAATGTTTTGATCTAGTTGGCATGGGAACCCTTTCCACAAGCTATTCTGTGTTCACGGTTGTTACAGCTGCACTATTACAGTAACATGTGTCTAAACTACAAACTAAGTAACATAAACAAGATGTGCAGACTAAACACAGTTAGTGTTCAAACAATTTTGTCTAATATCCTAAGTGCATCTTTGAAATTAGACTGCTATGTTAGTCCCGGATGCCGTAGAATGGCAAAAGCTCAGATTTTCCAAACAACTTCAGTTGTAACTAGAACACAGTAGCCATAGATCTCAGTCAAAACAATAGAATTATTTCTTGCGACATGCTAGCAAAACTATATCACCACACATCTATTCTATTCAAACAGTCCCACAACCACAGGTTACAAACAAGCTTATTTCAACATTGCTTCACACTTTCAAGTCCTTAATGTTTGTGAGCCTAAACACATTATTTTAATAGGTTTTGTTTTGGTAATTATTAGGTTAAGTGCAAACTTTTTATTTAATATGTTGACATGCCAGTGGGTTTGTTAACGATTTTATCTGGCCTACAATTTTCAGTTTTTGCCTTTGGGGATTGGAATGTTTCCAGTACCATGCACGTACTGGTGGAGGCCTACGGAGAACACTAGTGTTGTAGGCAACACACACACTTTGCTCAGTCATCATGACAACAAACCTTACCAAACCAAAACAAGCACCTGTAATAAACTCACAATAAAACCTCACTTAAGTGTTGGGAGTTAATTAGGTTGTACTCGACTCTTAACTACATCAATTGTTGGTCCAAAAATCTAAACAAACCATACTCCAACAAGTCATGTTTTTAAAACTGTGTCAGATTACAGTGAACGCTGAAATTTATCAACTGTGCATAAAAGAACTTAACTAGCAAAATGCAACTGTCTTTTAGCATGTTTAAATCTAAAGCTGCAACAAATGCATTGTATCTCAGTCAAATGTGACCATATAAGTAGCAGTTTTGGGCCTGATCTTAATTAAAATGGACTCCACTTCCAGATATAATTATGTCTTTCATACTAACAAAAACCATTTGTCTAATACATTTTTTTTAAAACCTAGCATTAATTAAAAAAGACTGCATAAAGCTCTGGCTCTTTTGACCTAAAAACTTTCTATATTTTAGGATTAACTCAAAACCAATTTTTGAAATTTCAATTTTCTCTTTATAGCCTGTCAAACTCCATTTAGTGCTTTAAATAGCTGTTAACTGGCAAACTAGTTTGCACAAAGCTAGCTAGCTCTTGACCTAGAGTACCTTCTATAATTTTAGGTTGAAATCGACTCCGGTTCCAGATGCACATCGCAGAGCCTAAATGGCCCGGGGGTATGTCCTGGGGTAGAGTTGTAGCTTTACCTTTCCCATGTGTCGCGGCCCCTGTCCCAGCGATTTCCATTACCTCTCAATAACCATCTTGTCTAAAAATAAGATAAAGAAAACAATACTGCCATCAGGCCAGAGTCTCATGCAGTTTACGAAAAGGCTAATAGGTTCCTACTATAAGTCAAATGCAAGCTTTTAAAAATACCAATAACATTAAACAGGTTTGTTTCATTTTTTTAAGCACTTAAGTTCGAAGACTCACAAGTAATTTAAGGCACTAAACTCAATGACTTTCAAGGACCTTTCCTGCAAAGACACATTGTCTGAAGCTACAGTAAGTTCTCTAGAAGAGCAAACTACCAAGGTTTTAAAGCGGGGATAATTCAAGGCATTTGCATTTTATCTAGATAATTGGTGTTTGCACTATAACCATTTTCTTTTGGAGTGACAAAAGTCACAACAGAAACATGAATACCATCAATTAATCTACATCACTTTTTTTCGGGGCAAAAGTCTTAAATTTATTTAAGGTTTCCAAGACCTTGAAAAGTGAAAAACAAATTCAACCTGGACTTTCAAGGACTCTTGAAACAGACCCCCATAAATATAAACATACAACTATATTGAAAAAACTCAAATGCATAAAATATATTACATAATCAATCAAATAAAATTAGAAAACATAAAAATTTCAGTACAGAAGGGGTTTACAAACATAACAATTATTTCATAAAAGTAGGCTGGCAGCTGTACAATGTACTTTAAAATCATCCACAACTTCTTTTCTAAAAGCGGTCTGGTGCAATCTTCTGGTTGCTAATATTAATTCAAAGGAATATCTGGTCCTGAGCCAGCAAAAAACAAATGGGTAGACTTTAGTGTCATTCTTAGCCTGCAGGACACGTGGATTGGGGAGCTTTGGTAAGAAATGACATGGGCATGTGATCGCCCAAGGGAAGGGCCTACGTCATTTCTCCCCCAGCTCACCATTCCACCTGTTCTGCAGGCTATGTCCTTCTCTGCCAACAGACCCCCATAATGGATATTAAAACTAAGGTCGCTTTTAATTTGTATGCTCTGCAAGCAGAAAAGAACAGAGTCTGACCAGTTCAAATTAAAAGGTTACAAGAGCATGAGTGCACATGCATTTCTTCCTACCAGTCATCTCTCAAATCTTCCTCCTGAGTGAGAGAACCAAATTGTCCTTAATGCCATAAATATAATAGGATGCAGTGACAGTTAAAATTAATGGGGACATATAACTTATTACATAATTAAAACAATGAACAGAATCAGTTACCATATTTATCAATGTACAATGTGTATTGTCTCTTAATCGAAGAGGCACATTACACACATAATATTTTGTTTTCATATGAAGTAATTAACACAAAGTCGAAAAAAAACTCAAATTTTATATCTTTTGAGTCAACTTTGATCAATCTTTGATCATTCAATTAGACCCCTAAAAATTTTGCATTTTTTCAGGTGTTTTGATAACAAAATACCTTACATGAAGAATTTTCTATAAGGCTCTGTAAAGGTTCGATCTACTCATTAATCTTCTGGTTTTTTGCACAAATACAGAATATTTTTTTATAAGAAAGAGAGCTTTTTTGAACTTGTCACATGACCTACTAGTTAAGTTCATTCCAGGTCTCATAAAAAAATTAAAAAAATGTAACAAGTGTCTTGAAAAGGGGTTGCATTAAATTACAATTGCTGCAGTAAAACAGCAGAAGAAAAAAATAAAATGTATCACTGAACATCCAAACATTAACTAACTTGCAACAAGTGAAAATCATGCTTATAAATGTAATGGAAGTAGACTTTAGAACACTGCTGGATTGTTTTTTTACAAAGTTATTTTTAGTGAAGAATGAGGTCGACAGCCATATTTATGGAAACAAGATTTAAAACTGGAATTTAATGCGCCTAGTTACATAGCATTTTTTCCATAACTTATTGTCATTGACACTATGCTTCTTTCAATTTATTTTCAAAAGCAGAAATAAAACTCACAATGTTTATCAAGCACATATAAAGTACAAAAAACTAAATTAAAGGTTAAAAACTTCTAAAAATTACTAACTGCTATTGGGAGATTACCCCATAAAACTGGAGCAGAAACAGCAAAATGATACTGACAATGTTTGGAACAAATGGAATGATTGTCAACAGTATCTTCAGAATTTTTTTGTCTTGTTACTACAAATATTACAGAAGAAAAATGTTCTTTCTCTTCAAAATGTAAACCACACATTACAGACTGTTTTTAATATTGAAACCTGCTAAAAATTATATAAATGGCACTATTCATTGCTTTTCTCGTTCACAAACTGCAATGTCTATTGACCAAGGAAATGTTATGAAAGCTGTTATCAACCAGTTCGACCTACACGAAAATATTGACATCTTTCTTCTAATACCACTGCAAAACTTAGTTACTTTGTTATGAGAATTAAAGAACTGGTCACAAATGGCAAATTTCCAATATAAATTGAGCATTTTTTTTATTCAACTTGTTCAAAAGGAAAGTCTAGCTAACATTCTACAAGCAAATGCAAGAAGAAAAATTTTTTTTTAAAGAAAAGCACCAACTTAGAGTCCTAGATCTGTTTTTGACAGACTTCTCCTGTAACAGCACTAGCTCATGCAATGTATAAAAGTTTTTCACACATGTCTTCGAAATCAAAGAAAATCCAATGATTTTCTTGTTTCTAATTCTCAGATGTTTTATAAATAGCTTCTAAAAAAGCAAGATCTAACCGGATTCAACATTGGCAACAATTTTGTGGCCTATGCAACTAAAATTCAAAACATGTGTTTATATTCTATTAAATCCTTTCAAACATTAACTTCCCAAGTATCCTTTAATTGAAGGCAACCGCAACCATATGCACCTTACCCGAGCCAGCCTCTGTCACTTGAGCAATTCCATCAGTATTTCTCTAGTATTAATGTTCATTATATAAGAACTCCATCTTTTTTGTCTAACACAGGAACACTTTACCAAACCACATTGCAACTGCTAAATCTACCATGCTGTTTCCCTCTGACCTTTCTAACAACTAATGCTAAGTTATTTCTATGTTGCCAGAAGCTCAGAAGACTAGTCTTATGAGCTTCTGATGTTGCTTATTAGAACTTTATTTGCATTTTTGTGATTGTACCATCTCCACAAACCTTGCAACTGACTACCCATTGCCAAATTAGCACATGCTAAAGATAATTATTTGAATTGAAAATTTAAGACTGATGTAGAAATTTCTGGTAATAATAAATTATTGTTGTTATATTGATCAAAAGAGCTGAACCTTAATATCCTTCTTATATGAAATATCATGATGACAACCTATTAGAAAAATGCCTATAGATAACTAAGGCAAAGTAGAAAAGTGTTATGTTTATGTTGAAAGTAACAATCTAACATTCTTGTAAAAAAAATTGGCATTTTTTTCTTTTTTTTTTTTGTTTAAAAGCATAGTTCAACAAAGCCTTGACACTTATTAAGCAGCAGAATTTATTGTATATTGCATTCAGAACTCGAGATCTATAATTCCAATGCAGGTAATGTGCATGCCTAGGTATTTCTTGACAAACCAGGTACCAACTAATCAGACGGTGATACAATAAAAATCTCAAAACTACAATTTAACATTTCATAGAATACTGAAACAATGTAGTTTCTTTCTTAAAACTCCTATAAGTGTACACACGAAACTATATTTTAAAAAATACTCTGAAGTCGAAATTTTGTGAGCACTCAAAATGTTACTTTCCATTTGATTATATATAAAAATAAATATTATTTATTTAACCTAAATTTCTAAAACTCAATACCTTACTGTAAAATTAGAAAATCCTTGCAAACATGACATCATTTCCTGGTATGTTGACATGCCTATCGATACAAGCAAGTCTGGAGACAATATTTATAGCACGGTTGTGTATTGCACATTAAAGGTTTAATTTAAGATGTATATTTACGCCCAAATTAAACCAGACAGTTTTCGAGACATGATCAAGTTACAAACCGACAACATTATAGGCAAGAAAATATCTCTTGCCCAGACAACCAGGAACTTATCATAAATCAGTGAATTTATTTCCTGATTCATTGCTTTCAAGTTTTCACAAGATCTTTTGTACATATCTTTATTCTTCTGCATAGATCAAAGTTAATACGCTCTGATTAATACTCAACAGAGGTTAACATAAGAAGGAATCATATTTGTGAAATGAATTTCACTTAATTCACACTGAGAACATTAAATGCTGACCAATTCTACACCAAATCCAATCATATTTAGAAAGCAAATTTCTAAACAGAAGTTATGTTCTTATAAAAAAACTCAAAAGCTCAACGCGGTTCGAAACTTACCAAATACTTTCTTACGTGATACAACCTTCAGCTATCAAAACTCATATCAATTCACAACAAATGATTCTTCATAAAAAGTCAAAAGTTTGCTACTGGTTCAAGTATTAACAGAAGTACGATCAACGTACGCGAATGTAGTTTGACATGTTCTCACGTTTTCGGGCTTACAAAAACATCAAACAATTCTTGCGATCAGCTCAGTGGAACACTTATGAAACAACAGACACGAGTGCTGATTACTGATTGATAACATAACTCGTTTTTAGTACATTTTCGATGCGCTCCAGAATCTCAATCTGTTGCAAATTATCGTCTGTGTGCAAAAGCATGAAATTTTTATAGCTGAACAATAACCATTTACGATCAAATATTACCACTACCTGCTGCTTGTTAAACAATCAACAGTTTTGGATTTTATTGTATTGTGTTATGCTTACAAGCAAACGCACACCCACAAAACTGAGAAGTAACTTTGCCGTCGTGAGTGGATTTTGTCACCTGACAATACACGCCTCCAGCTCCAGTCGGGTTACACTTTAATACAGTAAAATTTTCAGAGCAACGTTTCACAGATTTTCATGAAACGGTATAAAACGTTACACCATTTTGTTAACTGATCTGAAACCTAGTTTTAGTAAAGACTAGAGACGACTACTCGACTGTTAAACCCCGAAAGAAATATTTGATCTGTAAACTAAGCTATAAATTGCTTCGTCTGGGAGTTCACATAAACAGCACATTAAAACAAACGATTCTGTCGGAAGATGTACACCAAAGCCGTTTGGCTTGATCGAACGAAAAATGCCCAAAGTCTCACGGAAATTTCACCACCGAAAAAAGATAAACCATGAAAAGCATAACTACAGTCACATCCGCAGTGTTTGAGATTAAATACTAGCTACGCCGTCGACAAAGTTAAGCAAGCGGTTGAACAACCGCGAATGAATGAAAACAGCAATGGCGGACAGAACTTGTTTCGAATCCGGCGCTTCTTCGCGCCAAATTTCGCAATTACCGCTTCTTCTTTTCAAAGCAATCATTTTACTTATGATTTCCAAAAGCTTTTACAAATCTGTAAAGTCTTTTTCAGTTTAAGTTCGTAATTACATGAAAATCACCATAAATAGAGCAAAATATTGCCAACAAAAGGCAGATTCTCCGTTCGGCGGGATTACGCAAGCTCAAGAACACCAGTGAAATCGCGCGAGAGGTTAGTCCATAACTCAATTTCTCTCTTTTAAATCGCAAACTACGGTTTAAGAACATCAGGGAATTTAACAACCATTATTTTCTGAAATAAGCTCTCAAAACACTGTCTACACTTCTTTTGTGTGCAAACAAGATTTTCGCGGCGGTCGCTACTAACGATCTTGAGTGCTTGCAGGACATCAAACTTCGGCGATATTTTAAACGACATGTATCTTCCAGACTCTACAATGACTTCAGTTTACCTACAGAAAACTATGAAATACCGGTCTGTCAGTCCACTAAAACGTTATGGTAATTTCTTGACATCCTATAAGAAAAAATACTCTACTTCTAATTCTTTAACATAAAGAAAGTTTCGAAAGCCGAAGCCTCATTTCACATGAATTTGTTCATTTCGCTCAGAACTGTTTCTGATCGAAGTCGCACGAAAGTAAAAAAAATCATGTGAGAATACCGAGATGTACAATAAAACCCCGTCTTATTTCTCCAGTTTGCTACCGTATTTCTTTCCTTTAAAGCTTAGCCTCTGCGATTAGAAACATATATAAGGTTATAAACTTTGCAAACAGTGAACACAATGCGATTTTTGCAGCTTCTGTCAGTTGCCTTCCTCATTAACATTTCAGCAAAAATAAAACCACAAGAGTGTTTTGACAGAGTTCGGGTCAACTCTTCCCGAAGCACCTTGAAGGTTTCGAAGATATTCTTCGACAAATATATGTTCCTAAGAACACTAAAACTCTTGGGCTTTATCTTTGCTGTGTTCTCGAACGTACAAAACCTTCTATGCAGCTTGAATCGTCCGCCAAAGAAAAAATATCGGAAGACGAGAGACTGCAAAGGAATATCTCAAAATCTCCAACCTACGCACTTACCAGAGAATCTCGTGTGCCTTTCTCCGTTTCCCTACCATTTCAGATGCCAAAACCCCATAATAAACACACCGGTGCTCCAACAAAACAGGCAAGATGTCGTTATTTACCACAAGGGTTGTCCACCAAAAATTTTCTCAACACAAAAAACAAAAATCGCGCGCTGAATCAGCAATCAAGCTGCAGATGAATAAATCGGCCGCTCCCCGACAATCACAACTTTCCTTCACTTCTTGACATCAATAATTAAGCTAACTCCAATTCTTTGACGAGATCACAGTGAAGCTTTCCTTCAGCTTTGAACTTCAGCAAATCGATCGATCGTTCCACGTTAAAAAATTCAAAATTCGAACGAAATATTCCACGAAGAAAACCGTTGAAAGGATGACGGTCGTGAGAAAAATCGATGACGCGACGCTCTGTTGCTATGGCAATGTCAATTATAAGAATGGCGCCTTGGGAGAATTTCAAATCCAATCGGCCGAGGACGTAACGCGCCTGTTTGCTTCTTTTCAAATCAGTTATGAACATCGTCCTGAACACGAAACACAGATTCTTTTAAAGTGAACTTGTATCTTAACTATTTTTAAGCAAAATCAAAACGTTTTTTCAAACTGAAAAGCTGTTAATAAGACTCAAACGGACCTCAGCAACTGCAAGACGAAGCTAAAAGTATTAAAACTGAGCCTAAACTGAAGTCCGAATATTGTTGAATGTTGGGGATTGTTTTTTATTGTTTTGTTTGATTATGCTGCAGAATAAATGACATCATCAGGTAACTGTTTTGTTTCCCGAGGTTTTATACTCATGGCTTATAGCAAAACATGCGGTAACCCCTAAATAGAAACACGTAACACATTTTCGTGGTTGTTTTGTCACGTAGCTACATGTGCGATCGATCGCAAGCTTCAGGGATTGTTAATTTTATCAGTCTCTATACAGTCTTGAACAGTTTGCTGAATCAAACTGTCAATACATGTACTCTGATCTCCAGCAGAAGGCAATGCTGTTGACATCAGGGGTGTATCTGTTACTGTAGGAACCACAGCAGTGGCTGAGGCTGCTGTAGGTACCACAGCAGTGGCTGCAGAGGCTGAGGCTGCTGTAGGAACCACAGCAGTGGCTGCAGAGGCTGAGGCTGCTGTAGGCACCACAGCAGTGGCTGCAGAGGCTGAGGCCGCTGTAGGTACCACAGCAGTGGCTGCAAAGGCTGAGGCTGCTGTAGGCACCACAGCAGTGGCTGCAGAGGCTGAGGCTGCTGTAGGTACCACAGCAGTGGCTGCA
>JAOBRG010030457.1:11225-22790 GCA_027574985.1 Umimayanthus nakama | reverse complement strand
TGGTAAAATTTTCAGTTTCCATATTTGGACATATTACAGTATAAAGGATTTATACCGTGAGTAGAAAGCCAATCAGACTACCGGAATTTCAATATCCAGTGCTCGGTATTTAATAATGTCTTTTATCCAATGGGATCTTTCGTTGGTATAGTTAAAGACGACCCAGATTTTTCCTTGCAAGTCAAAAATGTAGTTGCTTAGAATTTTCTCAAAATGCTTTGCAACTGCAGAATTTTTGCTAAACTTTTTGTTTCAAAACTACTTGTAGGTGCTGTGTCTTGCCGTGGCTGTTGGTCATGTGAACATGAGCCAGGAAGAGCTTGTCGGCAATGTTCATCTTGCCGTCAACTTCCTTGTGTCCCTGCTGAAAAAGAACTGGCAGAATGTGCGTGCTTTGTACATCAAGAGCACCATGGGTAAAGCACAACGCTTGTACTGAGAGTTTAATATCTGAAATAAAGACTACAGGCTGAGCACTTAGACTTGTGTTTTCTCTGTTCTTTAGTCATTCTAAAAACTGTCAAATTCCTGGTACAGAATTTGGTTGCTTCAGTTGGCGGGTGGGATTGAAGAGATAGATAGGGGGTGTCAAAAAAATTGAAAAGTAGAAGTTAGAAACTAAAAATTAGGAGTTGAGAGTTTTTGAGGGCTGAAGGCTAAGCATTTTTGGGGGTCTGAACTTGTAAAGTTTATTAGACAAAATGGACCCGTTTCCCGCATTTTGAAGGCCATTTCTAGAATATTGTAGTGCTTATCACAGTTCAACTTAATAAATAATGCATATTCCTTTGCTACCTAAAGTTATTGAAAAAACAGGTAATCTTAAAAACATTTAGAAGAAATTGAACCATATTCAAAAATTCTGAGAAGTGTCGGTGGGAGTATTTTATTGATAGGATGAATTTTTGTCACAATTAAATTAACAATAAATTTTGGTCACAATAGCATTGCACACAGATGACGTCAAAGTCATGTCCGAGTTTATAATAATTATATTCTTGTTTATTCTTGCATTTCCAACAAAAGAAAACGGGACATTAAAAATCCCTTGAGATTCGATGTCGGTTGTTTGTCCGAGTTTTGGTACTATAAATAGTATCTGTGCGCAGTGCTATTAAAACCTTGACTGTAGGATGGGAAAAAAGTAAGGACTGAAAAATCTACAGTGTACTTGCTTCTCTGGTCATTTGACTAAGAATGAAATTAGTTATGTATATTGTTATTGCATTTGAGTGCATTTGTTGAAATAATCACATTGTTAAGAAGATGCACTGATCCGTCGGAGTTTGGTTATACGCTCTTTTTACAAGAATGCCTTGAGTTTTTGGGCCGGAATCGAGCATTCTTGACTAATATTGCGGGAATTTCAGCCTAAAGATATTCTGAATGGAAAGGCTGTTCCAGGTGTTCGTCCTGCTTCCTTTTACTCGTAATTTCAAATAAAGCTCGAACACAAAAACATTGCTTAATTTTCACTAAAAATCGAAGTGAGTTTCGATGTCAAGCATGTGGCTTCATATCCAATCATTGCAAACATCTATGCTCAATTCCCTCTCCATTTTCGGTAAAGATCGGCAGCAAATTGTATCTGAAGTGAAAATTGACGCTTGGGACGTGCGACGCCTTGTGGTTGCACCATATGGCCCGTACTTATTTTCTGATTTTGTGCAGTACACAGGGTACATAAACAAAAGGACACGAAATCCCCTTCGAGTTTTAGTAATTCATCATTTGCTCTGAAATCTGAAGGTTGCTGTGGTCACTAAAAAAAGGCAGAAAACCGAGTTTTTCTTTAAGGTCTGGAAAAAGTTGGTAAAATTTGAATGAGGTCAGGGAGGTGTAAAATGGGTGTCGGGGGGATCCCTAGTCGGGGACTTTGTTAAATTTACCGTGTTTCCCGATAGCTCCCACTTTCAAAAAGTTTTGCTGTAGAAAAACGACATTCTTGTTTCCTATTTCTTTTGGGACTGCTCGTTATTTTTACAAAATAGATCAGAAAGAGCTAGAAATCCAGGCACAAGGCTTGTCATTTGATGAGTCGATAAATTAAATGAAGCAGATGAACTTGATTGACCGGTTTTGGTATAACCGAAAATAGAAGATTGTGTGTTCGGTATTTGAGTTCTCGATCTTGCGCCGTCAGTGTGGACATGCAAGACTTGTTTTGAAACTCCTGATAGCTTCAGGTGGGTACTCTGGAGGCTTAGGATCTTCATATTTTTTGTAGGCTGCGTAGCTGGCGGCCTTGTGCAGTGAGAAGATGGAAAAATTCGATTTCTTGCGCCATTTTGAACAAGTTTGAAAGAAAAGACTGGGGGAGAGGAGAGAAAATGGAAAATCGAATTTTCCGTCTTCAGCTGCGCAGACCATATTTTTTGTGGTTGACATTTGATATCAGTACTTTTTGGGTGGCATATGAGCAAGAGCTTGTTCAAAGTATTCTAAACTGTTCCTATTTCAGACAAAAATTCAATTTCTATTCCAAATTTCAGATTCGGACCAGACAAAATGAGCAAAACTGAAACCCGGTGGTTGCACCATATAGCCTGTATTTATCTTTTGCTCTGAAATCTGAAGTGATAGCACAGGTTGCTGTGCATGGTCGTTAAAAAAAGGCAGAAAACCGAGTTTTTCTTAAGGTCTGGAAAAAGCTGGTGAAATTTGAATGAGGTCAGGGAGGTGTAAAGTGTGTGTGTGTGTGTGGGGGGGGATCCCTAGTCGGGGACCTTTTGTTAAATTTACCGTGTGTCCCGATAGCTCCCACTTTCATAAAGTCCTGTAGTCTTGTTTCTTATTTCTTTTGGGACTGCTCGTTATTTCTACAAAACAGATCAGAAAGAGTTAGAAATCCAGGCACAAAGTTTGTCATTTGATGAGTCGATAAATAATGAAGGAGATGAACTTGACTGACCGGTTTTGGGATAACCGAAAATGGAAGATTGTGTGTTTGGCATTTGAATTCTCGATCTTGTGCCATCAGTGTGGACATACAAGAGGCTAAGATCTAAATCGGCACAAAGCAAGGTAAACAGCAAAATTTTATCCACATCTAAATTTCTGTGAACGACGCTTTTTTTATACGAACAACGAGGCTCAAGTTTGGCCAAAACTTAAGAACAACGTAAGAACAACCCATAGAGTTTCCACTGCGTCTGCGATTTATTCGGCTTGATGGTCACAAGTCAGGTATGTTTGGAAATTTTAGGAGTTATTTCGTATTGTTTTTGTTCCTATTATACTTTTAAAAATAAGAACAGCTTAAGAACAGTTGAGGCTGGAGTTTTCTAAAATGTTAAGAATTTGCTGCTTCTCATAAAAAAGTGAGTAGAGAGCTGGCTGAGTAGAGCCCCCGTTGAAATTGTTATTCGCAAAGATGAGAAAAAATGTAGGAAGAGCTGCATTCTGGAAGGCAAACGAAGCGGAGGCTTTATAAACAGCACAAGAACTAGCAAAGAGCTAGAGGCTGAAGCACTTTGTTTATAGCAAGCTGAGAAAAAAATAAGACAAATTTTAAAGTGGAGTTGGTTACAGACACATAACGTTGCAAAGCGCAGGAAAATCGGGGGGGGGGGGGAGAAAAGCGAGGACAAGCACGTTGAATATCCAGACAGGAAACGCAAGAACTTGTGAGAAGAACGTGTAGCTTCCTTTTGTTGATTTTGCCAGCAGAGAAATTAATCTTACCGTAATTTTAACATGTTACACAAATACATTGTTAGTTATTAATTAGTGGGTAGGTTCTGATTGCTTACCTGAACTCTACTTTGATAACGCATGTTTTGATCGGTATACATGTATTCACGGGGGAATATTAAATGGTAAGAAATTGGTTGTAGGTCAAAGGAAAGTCGGAAAAATTTTTAAATCTGAACAATTTCCGCTCGCAGGCCCTTTCATAAATCAGATTGGTTCGAAAACCATCCCATTTAGTAGAGGTGATACATGCGCATATGCCCGTTAACCTGAATAGTCAGTTGAGAGAAGTACCCCCCCCCCCTCCCAGTATTTTTAGCAATACCATTATAAAACGCGAAGTTTGGTTCTGTAGATCTTGAGTTTTGCAAGTTCCATCAAGCTCCCATGCTGGGTTAAATTAGAAGAGGAAAAGCCAGACCCCAGTTATTAAAGATAGGACAGTGATGCTCACTGGATCAGTTTCTCATCAAGAGCGCATTCAAAATCTTCCAACATTCTAGTGTCCCGTTTCCTGCGCCAATTAACACCTAGAACTCATTCCCTTCGCGGTCGAGCTTTTGTTTTAGTTGAAAGATACGAAAGATTTAAGACTTCGAAGTAAAACAAAATCTCGAAAGATTGTAGTTAAGAACTACATTTAAACCAAACTACAAGCGTGCATGGGAGAAAGCAACAATAATTTAGTTCGTGTACCTTTACTATCCCTTGCCAGCGATGATTTAAGATCCCGAGAAACAGAAGAAACCTTGCGTGATAGTCCAAGAGAAATGGAGGCTCGTTGTCCCAGCATCACTTCAAAGCATGGATCGGATGTTGAGAATCCAAAAGCACAGTTCGGTACCCACACACAGTCATCATCTGATCAGTGGCTTACAAACCCGGCAGAGTTCTCAGATGCGAGGAATCATTTTAACGAGATCGACTCGGCTGAAGTCGGAGAAGAAAGAAGCAGAGAGGTCATGCTGACGACTGGAGGTGAATCGCGAGCCTGTCTCGTAACATGCCCCATGAGGGATCAGATTGCACAAGAGGAGAACGAAATGGCTTCCTTTTTGCCAGATTTCCTGTGTTCTGAAAGGTATTTCAGGTGCTTGGCTGTAGTGTTTGGCGTGTGGAAACCGCTAGGAAGGTGTGTCCTGTGTCCATTCGTGTTCGCTTTGCCTTTGGTTCTGTTATCACTCGGCGGCGGAATTATCGTCTCGTTCGCCTGTCAACCTTCGTCACGCATATTTAACAAAACATTTTGCCAGACGACTCGTGGAGTTACCATTACATACCATGGCGCACAATCGGATAGCGAAATGTACGAGTTTCTAAGGTTCATCAATATGGCTGGGCAAGTTATTTCATATATCGTAATGATTTATTGTGTTCACAGGAGAAAGCGGGGCAAAACACGACCGCTTGATTTGCCAACGGCTTGTCTTTTGGTTAAAAGAGGCCGCTGGGGAATTATTAACTTGCAGTTAATCGGGTTTTTCATTCTTCAAGCTTCGGCACAAATGGTTCGTTACTGTGCAAAGTCCCAGGCGACCTGCGACGTATCCGTGGTGACCTGGAACCTAGTGTTTTCTGTGGCCGTGTGGTCGGGGTGTGTGTGTTGTCAGGTGTTTGCAGTCGTTGTTTATGCTTTAGAAGAAGAAGTCGATGGTTGCTACGATGAAATAGTCAACAGTCGAAGAGGCACCCTTAAAGAAGTCATCGAAATACACCAAAGAGTTTGCTCCAAGATCTCTGTTTCCACGCATGCGTACAACAAGTGGTTCCTTTTCAACTCCGCATGCTACTTCTGGGTAATTGTATACATTGCGATAATCATAATCACTAACCGAAGCAGCCTCAACCACTGGCCTGATTATTACTTCATCTGTGGCCAAGTTTTGTATGCCTTCTTTGTCCTGGTTTACCCGTGGCTTACGGCAGCGAGGTTGTCACGCAGGTTTGATTCTGTTATCAGTCAAATCAACGCCACAGTGGACTGGGGACAAGATCACGTGTTCTGGCAGCGCTCTCAGCTGAGCGACTTTCTGCAGTACGCCTCGCACGCTCGTTGTGAGTTTGCTCGGTTTTCGTTTCGGTCGAGTTTGCCGTGGATGTCTCTGTCTCTTGGACTTATTGGTTTGGGAATTCGTTTATATTCATGACTGGTTGTTATTTAGAAGTTCTAGGGCCTTTTCCACTTCTCAGGTCTGACCGAGGCTAAAGAGCTGGCTGTTTCAATTTTTCAGTAGAAAGTTTAAGGTGTGTGTGTGTGTGTGTGTGTGCACTTTCCCGCCCAAAATTAGGAGCAATTTAATAGCGACTGCGCATGCGCACGAGGTAGAAAGAGACAAACGCTTGCCAAATTCTTAAGATGGCGTTTCGAAATCCAGTTTTTACAGCTAGAGTACAGAGTGTGTAACTTTTTCGGGCAGAAAACTTTGAAGGAAGTGACGTGAGGATTTTTGTTGCAATTTTCGAGAGTGGGACGAGTTTAAGACAAAACACCAGAACTTGTTTGAGCAGTTTGAAGATAGTCTCATTTATTCCAAACCCTCAGCCTCAGGTTTAAAACCGATGAAACGCAAAATACTTGTAACACAGTGTTCTTTTTAAGTGTCAAAATATCCCGTACAAAAGATGTTTCAATTCCAAGTTGGAGCTTTTTCATTTTTTTCACCAATAACTGGTAGCAGACGGCTGAAGTTTTTGCGGGTTCAAGTTTTAAAGTTTTAATCTGCAAATTTTGTAATTTACAAAAAAAATTCTTCTGATTATGGATCTGACGTGGCTTCCGTTGACTGACTCCAACTTGCAGGGCCGTAGCCAAACACAAAATTTAGGGGGCATTTTCAAGAAAACGAAAATCTGCTACAGACGCTTTTTAGCTCCTTTTGAGACAAAATATACAAAAAATTACTTCCGGTCCAAAATTTAGGGGGGCATTTGCCCCCCCTGCCTGACGCTGGTTACGGCCCTGACTTGAAGCGCACCACTGTTGCGTTGCAGGTTGAGTTGTTGATGCGCGTACCTGCGTGAGCAATCTCTGGCAAGTTTGTTTGTTGCAAGTTTTTACTTAGTTGGCTAAATTGTAATCTGTGATTAGTCGTTCAGCGCACAGCAAACGAGTTGCAAAGTGGGAAAATTAGTTTTTGGGTTGTTCCCTCCTTGCTATAATTGTATCAATTAAATACCAGACGCTGTTGAAACCAAAGTTTACTATATAAAAATCTCTTGAGTGTGCTGTCTAGCTCGATTAGCCTACATAGTTATTCTAGGCAGCCAAACACCGTACTTTTGCATTATATTTCTTAGTCCTGCCTCCTGTAAATGAATGGTGTTTTTAAAAATAAAAGTTGTTGTTATTGATGCTAGACATTGAACTACTTGTAATCTGATTGGCACTTCATACACGCTATAAGTCATACCCTGGAGTTTATCCAAATATGAAACTGACAAGTTTATCGCGAAAAATTTTCTGCCGAAAATGGCTGAGACTTCAGTCGGAAGAAAATAAAATTCGAGATGTTTTTGTTCATTGTTTGATGTCTAACGAAACAATTATTCAACTCACGCTTGTTACTGAATGTTGGATATAGGCTTATGAAAGCCGAATTGGTTCTCCGCACCTCGTCTGTTATCTAAAAGCTCATACCCAACGCGAAATCGTGCAAAAAATGTTAGTTATATACATTTTGCCCTTTTTTGCCACACAGTTCCGTTTATTTGGTCGTTTTGTGCTTTATTAAAGGCTCTATAAACGCTTTCCTTTCTACGGAATATGCGAATATTTTTTATTAGGTTAACAGTGTTTTAATAGATTTCAACTATTTCAGTCACTTGAATTAATTTAATCTGTACGATTAAATCGATTTGCTTTGCGTCTTTTAACTGCGACGGACACTGAGAAGATATTGTAGTGTAATCTTCCAGGGGAAGTATTTTTTGAGGGCCTTGTGGTTTCGCCGGAAAACGAAATCAATGGAAATGAATTTTGTTGCAATTCAAAATCAATAACCGTGAAAACCTCTGGCTTGGGGGCTTGCCGTAGTAATTTGAGGTTCTTTTGTATCCGGGGACTTAATTGGACCGAAGGCGAGGAGGAAACCATTAGAAGCTTGGGGCTCAATGAAGTATTACTTTGCTTTGTTCTTTGTAGCAAACAATCCTTTCACGGTGAATTTAGTAACATTTTTATTAATAGATCAAGAATTGAAAAATCTTATTACTATTCTTCATCAGCCTTCAAAGGAAATTGAGCCGAGTTCAATTTCAAAAAAATAGAACAGAAGGTATTTTAAAAACAACTCTTGGTGTGTATCCGATCTCTTCAGTACAGAGCAACCGCTCAGGTGTCATTTAGGATACTTATACAACACTTAAACTTATCACATTTAAACCACTGTATAAACTGTATAGGAGCTAATTCAGGCTCAATTTTATCCGTTGTTTGTCTAACCGTAAAACAAATTTATTAATACGATAACAAGCTCGGATTAGGTTCAAACTAAAAGAATATGAATGGTTTTCAGGATGAAAACCGAGGTTACAAAACAATAAATCCATGAATGGTTTTCAGGATGAAAACCGAGGTTACAAAACAATGAACCCATGTCTTGTTTTTTCATTGAACATTTGACATCTTTATTTGTTGTAAATGATGTGTGGTAACACTATGTGTCGTGACCTACCAGCGCGTAGATCGTGAGAGTTTGGAACTGCGCCGCAAGAAATTATTTTTGTTATTCTTCGAAAATCTATCATCACTACTTCACAAACGTGCCGTTTGCTGGTTGCTTGCTTCTTTCAACTGATTTGCAAAACTAGCCGCAGATTATAAAACACAGGGTATTTTTCATTTTTTTATTTCTGATACTTTGTATTTTACAAGATGTCTGAAGACACTTAGATGCTGTTTTGAAATCGAGTTTACTCCACGGTTTAACCTTGTATTAGTGATTAAGAGTCAGTAAGTGATACAGGAAAATATGATAAAAGTTCAAACATCTCTCGAGATCGTTATAAAAACAACGTAAACTTGTGCTTAATAATGACTTCAGACCTCGTACTTGACTAGAAAAAAACTATGTAAACTAAGCTATAAGTTGACTCAAGTTTTGAAGTTACGCATAAAGTTTACAATAGAGACTCATCCACAACAAGGCGTCTGAATTGCGCCCTAAATTTGTAAGTTACGAAATAGAAATAGAGGTGAGAAGTAAACTTTCAAAGTCAGACGTATTAAGACGCCTTTTAAACTACATTGACACGACTATTTACAGATATTTGCTCCCTTCTATAGTATGTCTATGCTTTTCAGGCGTACAAGTTTGTTGAATTTTTTTTTGAAAAAGTGTTCTTTTCTAGTTAACTAATACAAAATCTAACAAAACAAGTTTATAAACAAGTTCGAAACAGTCGAGTATTCGTTTTTGGCACTCAAGGGTTATTCGTAGGGGACACCAGTTTGGCTTGCTATAAGTTAGGAAACCATATAATCGAGCTGCGATGTACCCCAATACAGTTTAAAAATACTTAAATATTACAGTAAGTGCTGAAAAAGTATCGATGTTTAAGTTGAGTCATTGTTATGATGGTGTTTACCTTCATCAATACAGTTTACAGAGAATGAGGCCTAACATGTTTTCCTTTTCGTAAACGGTCGTTGCCATTATGAACAATAATATCATTGTCTTTTTCAAGAAGAAGACAAAGTCTTGATCGCAAAAATACCTCTTACACTAACCTTGACCCTGACTCTTAGTGAAAAAACTAAATAGAAAAAAGAAACCGCTAGCATTCTAGTCCTATACATTACATTAACACCGTGACTCAGTGCCGTTCGATCCGGCACATTCTTTTTACTATATATACATTGCAAACGGCGACGTCGATTATTGGAAACGGCAACGGCTTTACCAAATGGCAACGACTGTTCCAAATGGCAACAACTGTTCCAAATAGCAACGACTTTTCCAAATGGCAATGACTGTTCCAAATGGCAACGACTTCTTCAAATGGCAAAGATAGTTCCAAATGGCAACGACTGTTCCAAATGGCAACGACTTTTCCAAATGGCAACGACTGTTCCAAATGGCAACGACTCTTCCAAGTGGCAACGACTGTTCCAAATGGCAACAACTGTTCCAAATGGCAACGGCCGTTTACGAAAGGGAAGTTAACGACTGCGACAGACAAGGACACTAATAATATTATTATCTCTGATTGATGTGTGGTATATACAAGCAACATTTTTCGACAACTTGTCACGCAGCTTGGAATGCGTTGTTACGTGTTTTATCACCCAATATAATGCTGGCGATGTTCCCGTCATGATCGGACCAGTTTTTAAGAAAAATGTGTTTTAAAGAACAATTCTTTCAATAAACAAAAATATTTCTCATATCAGACAACAAACTGAGTTATGCAATAGAGTTAAAACCTTCGCCTTTTTGCGCCGCGACGCAACAGAAGATAACTCTTTTTGTCTGAAATTGCTGTAAATCGTATTCAAGAGATTTTACCTTCTCAGCATTTTCCGCGGCCTGGACCCCTAATGAGGTCGCTCAGGCGTTCAGCGCTCACACTCTCTAGCTAGGTTAGACTGCCACAAACTTGAACAACTAGCCACAAAACAAATCTCTTGTTACAAATAGAAGAAATCGAAATTACTTTGTGCAATTATCTTCTATCTTGCTCCTACAACCATTATTACGTGGCAGGTTTCAGGCTACCGTCCACGTTGGAACGGTTCAAAATTTCGAAAATGAGATTTTCGCAGAAAATGAAAATACATTAAATGATCTTCTAGAAGAAAAAAATGTTTTTCAATACGTCTCAAAAGTTTGCGAGATATGACGAGCGAGAGTTTTTGCCGGAAGTGAAATTGTATGATGTGCGGCGTACTTTAGGAGTGAATTTCTTGAAACTTGTTTTGGCTAAAACTCCAACAACGCAAACAATCGATGCTCTCCCAATTTTTTACCTCATGCCGTTAAATTTGGCAAGTTTATAAAACAAAAGCTGAAGATAAAAACTGCCATGGCGAATTTAGAAATTCCGCTCCAATCATTTTTATGACTCAATCAGGGCAGTTTTGTACGATGCAAAAAAGGAATTTTCTTCAAATACCTGTAGAAAATAAATGACGCATTCAATTAAAAATCGCAAGGACGGAACTCGAGTAAAAATTGTGCTGTATCTCATAAACGAACTAAAAATTGTTGAAATCGAAAACGAGAGCCGCATTGACGTCTAGAAAAAAGATAAACATTTTGAATTATGATGCTCGCATTCGTTTATAAACCAAAATTTTAAACAATTTTTTCATCATCATTTAGATAACTTCATACGCTTTCCATTGATATATAGGTTGTGGGTATGCGATGCATATTAAAGGAGTTACGTACGGAAACTAAAAACACCGTTCAAGGTGAACGGTAACCTTAAATGGTTGTTACACACCTTGTCGTGATTGTCACCAGCATCACGATCATCATCACCGCTACCATCGCCATCACCAGCATCACGATCATCATAACCGCAACCATCACCATCGCCATCACCTTTACCGCCACGATCACCAGCATCACCATCACCATCGCCATCACCATCACCGCCATCACCATCACCATCGCCATCGCCATCGCCATCGCCATCACCATCAGCATCAGCATCACCATCACCATCGCCATCGCCATCGCCATCGCCATCACCAGCATCACGATCATCATCATCACCACCATCACCATCACCGCCACCGCCACCATCACCATCACCGCCACCATCGCCATCACCATCACCATCACCATCACCATCACCATCACCATCACCGCCTTCATTAGCATCACCGCCACAATCGCTATCACCATCACCGCGACCATAGCCATC
>JAOBRG010030457.1:0-11125 GCA_027574985.1 Umimayanthus nakama | reverse complement strand
ACCATCACCAGCATCACGATCATCATCACCATCGCCATCACCGTCACTACCATCATTATGGCCATCATCAGCATCACCATCACCACTTTGACCATGAATACCACCACCATCTTTAACACTATCAGCATCACTATCATCATCACCATCACCACTTCCATCACAGTATTATCAACATCAATGTCGCCTCACCACCACCATCACCTTCACCATCACTTATTTCATCGCAATCACCATTTATACCATCACTATTACCCTAACTATCACAAACAGTCGTCAGTATATTTTGATTATTGTGAATATCACAACAATATGTTAACACCAGTCTTGTAGTTTTCATCATGGTCTAAATTCAATTAGTATAGCTTTCTTTTACTCCCACGATTTAGTAGATAAAATTAACTTAACACTCTTTTTATGCAACTGTCAACTATCCTTATCGCCAGAAAAAAGATAAAAAAAGGACGGAAACACGACGTAAACTTGTTGTCCGATTGTTTCATCTTCATCGTCGTGTTTCTGCCACTTTCAGTGTAATTCCTATTATCGGCCGCATTTCTTATCATGAAGTTTTAGTACGCAGGACCGGGGGAGTGGCTTTGGCACTAGAGGGACTGAAACAGGCGTTATATGACACACGCTATCTAGGGGCTCTGTTGAGGTGCTACCAAGGAGTAACATGACGAAACTGCGTAACACTTATTTGTTTGTCATCTGAATCAACAACTCGTTGACAAAAACCTAGCTTTCCGATGTTCTGACAAATTTCATTTTCACTTCATGAGCCCCATCGTTGTACGTGATACGCAGAGGAGGTAAGTTTTTTAAGCTGTTTTTCAAACTGGGTAAGAAAAGATACTGTACGTGTCTAAGTATACAGTAATCTCTTGCAGTTTTTTTGTGCCTTCGATGTTCATTTAAGGGGTTCCATGTTATTAAAAAAAGAAATGGCAAAGGAGAGAATGATTGAGGTAAAAGAATAATGTAAGCAATTCTTTTAACGCCTGCCCCACAAGATCAAATGATTCACTCATTTTATGATCTGACGAACGTCTTAGTATATTGCTATTAGTTATGCATTGCTGTGACCACGGTTGCTTGATTCAAGGACGAAGCAGAACCGTATTTACCTCCAACACTGGTAGAGTTAATCTTGTAGGCTTGGAAAAGCGAATCGCTGGCCCGTCGAGTGATTACGGTAAGGGCTTTCTTGCGAGGAAGGTGCTCGCGGACTAAACGGAGGCACCTGTGAAATATTCCGCGGAAATCCTCACAGAGACTAGCATACAGGAAAGGATTGACTGCAATGTTGGAGTAAGCAAGCAGGTAAAAGGTTAAGTGCATCATCCTTGGGAGCTGGACTTGCAGATAGAAGAAGATGAGATCGACGATGTAGGGCGTCCAGCACAACATAAACACCCCGATAATCTTGGCCAAGGTTATGGCACCTTTGAAAAGCACAGTTTTTTTCTTTCTGTTCCTCTGCTCATCTTCGCTGCAGATGTGATCCTTTGCAATCTTGATAGCGTGACGGCGGGCAATGCGGAAGATCATTCCATAGAAGAGAATGATGAGGATGGCGGGGAATATATAGTTGACAATCACTATAAAGATCAGGTAGTCCAACGTTGCTTGGTAATAACACGTTTCGTTAACGACAAAAGTTTCCTTGTCTCTCCATCCGAGGATTGGAAGTAATCCAGAAACTAGTGAGTACATCCAAATGGACACCACTGTGATAAGTATGTGCTTTACGGTGATAGCCCTAGCTGGGAAGGGATAGGCGATTGTCACATAGCGAAAAGCACTCACAGCCATCAAATTGATCGCTGAGCAAGAGAGAAGAGCGAAGTGGAGCGTGTACATGAACTCGCATAAAGCGACTGAATGGATGAAGTTACCTCTCAGGTTCCATTCAAGCTCGAATGGAAGAACACCAACACAGATGATAAATTCCGCCAATGATAAGCTCACTAGAAATAAGTTCGATCTTGTTTGTAGTTTACGAATAATTGCAAACGACATCAGAACAAATACATTTCCGAAAAGACCAATTATTCCTATTGTCGAAAGTGCAACAGAGAAAAATAGTTCAAATTCTTCAGTTACAGCCATGAGCGGGTGAACAGTGGGATTTCCCTGGCTCAAATTTCTGTCAATGGTTCTGTTATCGTCGAACGTTGAATTTATGATTCTGTATGAGCGAGTATTACTATTGTCTTCCATACTGGAACTGAAGGTCGATTCCCCAAGCTTTCTTCAACAACAGTTTCACTCAGTATATTGTTTCAAGTTGTATGAAAAGGTTTCGCGTTCTGTGTTTATAACCAACCTGCGAGTTTGGCTACAGGTGAGAAACAAAACTCTCTTTTATAACCAGGCGAAGTCGGGATTCACGGTAATTTTGTTTCAGATACTGCGCTGCTTGTCAAGTAGTTAATGTTTTTAAAATCCATTTTAGAGTCTCTTGCTGTGCTTGTTTCTTTTTTCTTTAATTTTTCTTGTTTCTGGATAGAGTTGCGTTCTTTCCCGCAGTGATTTTATACAACCATGACAGGTGTCGAAGTGTGCTTCTTTATAAATGTGGTATCAAAGACGGCTGAAGCCCCAAGGCGCTTCTTCAAAGAGCAGTTTAATAGTTGCGTTAATGCTTCTACCAAAATAGCCACTTCCCGGTAATCTTCTGTCAAATGGTTCAAGAAGAAACGCCCAAAACCTTAATTGGGCAACGTTCCAGTCAGAGAAACGGAGAACTCAAGTCTTCGTCTATTTGTTTTCCGCTAGAAAAAAAGAAAAACACATAAATTAACCATACACATTGATTAGGTTGTTATTAAATGAACTGTATCAAGTACTGTTCGTTTTGTCCAAGAAAACGTATTATTTCTATTAACATAAATATTTAATTTTCTATCTGAGTTCCGAGAGCGTGGGCCTTTTTCCAATACAAACAAAGTTTCGGTGTTTGACAGCAGTTATCGCATTTTAAACTCAGCATCTCCTGTCAAGTAAGACAAACGATTACAGAAAGAGAGTAGATAATTATAAAAGTACTATAATGGGAAAACTGTATTTTCACAAAAAAACTAAGAACTTGTGATTCCAAAACTTAATGTTTTGACTACTGCGGCACCTAGCAAGCAGCATTGTGGGGTTAAAAATTTGTCACACATCAAGATTAACGTTTTATGTATTTTGATGTTATCGAAATGTTTCGAGATATGCACTTTTCGGCAGCAAATGCAATTATTTGAATATGTGCATAACAAAGGATTTCGTAGGATTAAGGATTTAATGAAGTTTCGTTCATGATCATGCAAAGAGCGTTAGTTTAAACTTTTTCCACGGCACTGAAAAGTAAATTGGGGCGTTTTTCACCGTGAAGTGGAACGAAAAACTATCATGAATAACAATTTTTTTTTACAGTTTTTTCCAAATTTCTATCAAGACTGCTTATTAATCTAAGAATGTAATCGAGTGCTCAAGAACAGGAGACCCTTTATTATATCAACTTGCCTCTGTGTTTGTCAGTCTACCAGTCAAAGCGTTTAACTACGTGAGGCTTGTTGTTCTTCATTTTATGGGAATTTCAATTCAATAGTCTTGTTTTCTATCTAGATTGTCTTTAGAAAAAGAAATTCCCTGAAATGAACACAACATTGCTTCTGAGGTTTGTGCCTGAAAACAGGATATGGAGGAATCGAACACAAAGTTTAGTGTCTTGTTGCTGATGCGGAGCAAGTATTTCGTCTGAAAATCGTCATTGCTTCGGGTCTTGTCATGGCTCCTAGGACTGTCCCTAAACTGTCCCTTGTGTTTTCGGCGATTGGAGCCTCATTGTAATCACAAGTTGTTCGTCTCCCTCCTCAATCCCGTATTACCAGAGAAAATGAAAGAGTTGTAATATTTTTTATAAAAAAAAGAAAAACAATAAGCTTGTGTTTGGAAGAACAAAGCAGCTCAATGTCGTTGCTCGTGTTTTCCGGTTTATATTGTACATTGTTTTAATTTTTGACTCGTACTTAGTAACAGCAGCCAGCCTAAGAGTAAAGAAAGCTCTTGCAGGTTATGTTTTACTGTAGCATTAAGATTTGGAAGCGCATTCAGTAGCACAATTTCTGTAATGAATCTTTAATGGCAACGCCCTCAAGTCATTCAATTTGTGGAGGCAAGTTCTGATAAGAAACTTAGAAATGAAAATATTGTCGAAAAATCCTCATTCGACATTTAAAAAACAAAAGTTTTAAGTACAAGAACGGTTTGAAAAGAGATGTCGATCGCAGCGTAACATCTCAAAATTATGAACTCATGCAACTAAATGATGTCACTTACCGGTCTATTTAACAAAATTATATATTACTTTCTAGAGAGAATCGTCCAGCAGTTTTTATTGCAATTCCAGAAGAATATCGTATTATTCACAATTTCTAAAGAAAACGATAATCGAAGCAATAGTTTTTGTATTTTAAAACTTTAATCCAGTTTCACAACATTTGATCTGTTTAGTTCATTGCTAAAACCCCTGCGAAACCTCTCATGGAATTAAAAGGAACTATGCTAATAGTATGGGAACATTCGACCATTAATTGAATGCCAAAATTCTCCTAGTTGTGCTTATCCGTTAATTTCAGTTGCGAAATCGCATTAAGGGTTCAATTTTAGAGAAGTTATCTTAAGATTTCAATCTGCCATTGTGACAAAATTTCGTCTGATGTTTTTGATGAGTAATAACCACACAAACATTTGCATGGCAAAAAACGAAATTTTACAAGCATGGCAGTGTCTTGTGATTATTTTCACCCCCAGTTGATCTCGTATCTTCTAACCGTAAAATTTGAAAGTCAACTTCCGATTCCGCTGGAAGGAAACATTTCAGAGCATAACTGTTGATATCTTTTGTTATTAATGAACAAGAGAACTTCTCTGATACCGCGTTCATACCAAATACTAAACATGATTATATTAAACTGGTTCGACTTTAAAATGTTGCTTCTGTAACGTGTTCATAGGTTTTTACGGGTTCTAAAATGAGCGTTTTAATGCCTTAACGATAAATTAACAGATTTATACAGTTTTTAAGGCAGTTTGAGTATTGCAACTGTCAAATTAATTTTCAATTATGATTAAACGAAACCTGTTTAATGGTAGTGTGAACGTGGCTTAAGAAAGAAGAATTAGTCTATAGGATATCAAACTGCGTTGCTCGCTTGACGTTATAGCTGGCTGGGTATCGCTGAGGCCCCCGCTGCGCATGCGCGCTGGTTGTGCGAATGTTAACCGCTGTAATAACAATGTTGGGCACATGAAAACACACTTTTGGTTAGTTGATATTTTCAACATGCTTGAGGTCTTTGGTCAGATTTTCCAGTATAAGTGTTGCTACGGTATCTCAGTACCTTGCAATAACACTTTGCAGTTTCGATCCATATGGAAGCGCTTAAGTGGTCACCTTAAGCCCGTAACAAATTGATATCCACTTCAACTATTGATCAAAATTGTAGTTGAGGCCGCAAAAGTAGAAAACTCTATTTTCACATGTATTTAGAGTTGTGTTTCAAGTTTCGATGGAGCATCAACTCGATTTCTCAAACATTGACCGCTCATACAAGAATAGGTTGGAAACCAATATAATTCCGACACAAATGCAACAAACTATTAAGGGGCCGTTCGCACTTAACGCCAAAACTCGGATCCTAGAAACTTCGACGCCAAGTTTAGTATGGTTTGCAAGTTGACACTGCGTAGAAAAACTTATGCCATAACTGAGGACTGAAACAGTTGTTGGCTCAACCAATTCAGTGCCATGTTGGGTATTTGAGTACAACGACAAACTACATGCGGCGATTGAACTTGAAGCAAACAAAATATAAATTTTGGTATAAAATGGTTTTTTTCTTGGTCTACTTCGGCAAAAAATGTATTTTTTTTCTGCTTTTTAATACGTAATCTTTAGAAATTTTTGGCGCACAAATGTTTTCCCCACCGACACCCCTCAAGATCAAATGGCCGGTTGCTAAGCTATTTTAAGGGCAATTGTTTCAAACTCTTCAGCGCAAGAGCTAAAGCTGCGTTTAACACATCTAAGCTCAACGTTTTAAAATCCACAAAGGGAGAAGCCCACCACTGTAATCATGCACAGTTACTAATGGTCAGCGGTGCTCGCATGGTAGCTTTAGGTTCTCAGTTTCCAACATTTGTTGCTTCAACCACGAAGTTTGGCATATGGCACAGTTTTCCCAAGCAACAGTATGACTTTCAATTATGAACGATCTTAGTGCATGTGTCAATGATGGTTTACAACGAATCGTGAAACATAATCCAATACTTCAGTATTCGAATAGCCTGCACACAGCAGACGAAAATAACCTCGTTATACTAGTCAATTTAATTACCGCCGTCTGCACGCAGGCTATATTCGAACAACATTCGCTCAAGCAAGTTTTGCGTCACAGGCAGATGTCAGTAGCAAAACGTGGTTTTATTCTTACTGTCGGTCATAAGTTTTAATACATTTAGCAGTAGTATTTCTATTTGTGAATGTTGATAAGTGACCTTAGTACAATTTTTTATTTGTGTTTGCATAATTTTTGATTTATGAAACTTTGAATTTTTTTGAACTTTGAACTTTTTATTTTGCATGTAAACATTTACATATTTTTAATTTAGTACTGATGCTAATCGGGGCGGAACAGCCAGTACTTCAGTATTCGAACAGCATTCGAGATTTTATAAGTTTGATTGGATACTTCTTGTATTACTTTGAAACACCGATAAATTATGTTCTGTTTTGTTTTTAGCAAGGCTTGATTTCAATTTTTTCAAAACTGTAACGACAGCCCACAATTAATTTCTTTAAAATGTAAGTTTTATTGCAATTTACAGGGTATATTTTCATTTTCAAAAGTGATACATCACAAATGCCACAGGATATTACATCCCTAATTTCATTTGATGTAGACCTCCTTAAAAAACGAAACTTTCTCAAAGCGCCGGAAAGTTGCTTATAAAAATCTTACTAGTCTTAGAGCAACGAAGTGCTAAAGAGCAAGAAAACCCCTTTGGGAACGTTATGTTATACCCTTGTGAATCGTATACCATGTCATGCAATATTTTAAAGTCTCTGGTTTTTGTCAGATTAAAGTCTTATAGATTGCTTTTTAAAATTAGGAGAAGCACTAAACTTCATCTTGAAGTACTTCAAACACTGTCAAAAAGCATTTTTGTAACTTATTCACAAGGCTTATTGTCAAACACCTTAACTGTTTGTAAAGAACGCATAAACTTCTGGGCTGCGGCTATTTCTTCTTAGATATTGTTTTTCAAAAGTGTTCTTGATCATGATGTGGCATCGTCTTTGAACAAACACTTAAAGGCAGTTCGTAACACCAAACTTAGTCTTCATGTACAAGCCAGACTAAAGTGCGTCGTTATACCACCTGTGTACGATACAAAGTAGCGGTGCTCAGCTCCTGTCATTTCAAAACTTATAGAAACAAACATATTCTCAGTTTCGTGGCCTAAGCCTGAGGTACAATTTTGGTATGTTCATACGTTTTAGCATTTTTAACCTCACATTACTTAAACAAAAGCAGTTCTTAAAGTCACTGTTCATGTTGGAACGGATCAAAACCTCGAAATTGAAGTTTTCGCAGAATATAAACATACATGAAACAAACTTCTAGTAAAAAATATTTTTTTTACGCGTATAATAGTTTGCGAGTTTTTACGAACGAAAGTTTTAACCGGAAGTAAAATTGTATGACGCGCGGTTACTTTTGGTTAAAACTGCGAAAATATAAAGGATCAATGCTCCCTCAATTTTTAATTTCATACTGTCAAATTTGGCAAGTTGATAAAACCATAGCCGAAGAAGAAAACCTTCCTGGCGAATTTTGAAATTCCGCTCCAATAATTCTTTTATGACTCAAACATGGCAGTTTTGTATGCTGCGAATGGGGAATTTTTTTCAAACTGCAGGAAATTAAGGACGCTTTCAATCAAAAGTCGCCAAGGACGGAATCAGAGCGCAAACGATACAATATCTGATAAACAAACTACAAACGGCGTAACTTGAAGCTGACAGCCGCATTGACATTTAGAAGTGAAAGGGTTAGTTTGAATTACGAAGCTCCCATTCGTTAACAAACAAAAAATTTTTAAAAATAATTTCATTATCATCCAGATAATGTTATAAGCTTTCCATTGATTTGTTGGTTTGTAGGTAACCGATGCGTATTAGGGGCGAACCATTTGATCTTTAAGGGGAGGGGTGGGCTTTTTTGATAAACAATTTTCTGCAAGCCAAGTTCTCGTAAAAAAAATTTCCTGCAGCAACATCACATTGCCAAGGGGGAAAATGTTGCAGTTCAAAAAAAAAAATTCCTGCTAGTGTTTTGTATCAAAAAAAAAAAATCTTGCACAACATGGGACACAAAAGAAAATTCCTGCTCACCAAAAAGCCCCCCCCCCCCCTTCAAAGATCAAATGGTTCACCCCTTAACGAAGTTGCATACGGAAAACGGAGAACACCGCTCACGGTAAACGATAACCTTAATAAGAAAAGAGAATGCATTCCCACAGAACTGCTACTGAATTGAACCAGATTCCTTTTTGGTAATCGTTATCAGTCTGATCAGTTTAGTAACTCTTAAATAGAAAAGAAAGAAAATGCAGTTTTTTTTATGTATTTATTAAAGCACTGTCAGACTCTGCATTTAGAAAAGAACCATTAAATAACTGTACGCCACACCTCAGGCTGAGTCAAAGAAAAGAACACACAGTCACAGCCGTGATATATCTCGGTTTTGAACAGAGAACTGCTACATAAACAGGATTTTGAAATCACGCAAAAACAACACAAGAGAAATTAGTTTGGTAGCAAAAAATCTCCGGCGATTTTTACACGTATGTAAGTTTTTGATATAGTGTTTGTTCTGGGAAAAGCCCCAAAACCAAATGTTTTTGAGACGCAAAATGTTTTTTGAACCCCAACCCGCGCCATTAGCAGTGCTTGGTCCCTAACCTATTCATGTTTAAGGTGAGTTGGATGGTTTGGAACAGCCTCTGAATAAACTAGCTAATTAACACTGACACAATTTCAAAAATTATCAAAAATACTTTAAGAACAGTTGCGACTAAGAACCGGAAGATTTTTAAAAAAACCTTCAGACTTAGAGCAAATAAATTAACAATATTAATAAAGAAAAAAGATTGGTGATTACTCGGTATCAACAATTTAAATCTACTGACCGTCAAATTTTTATAGCTGTAATGAAAATAAATATAAAATGTAATAAAACTCAGTGAAAACCTGTATTAATTTTCGTTTCCCATTTAACTTCGACGGGGGCATGGACTTCCGATTGCTTTTTTGAAATTAATATTTTACCGCAACTCACTCACTGCTAAAAATAAGCGTGCGAAGTGAATAAAAGTGATGATATGAGGTTTAAATAAGACTCAATTGAGTTGAACTTTAAGTGCCGAATCTCTTTTCACGATTCGGGTATCCACATAAGAAAAATGTACAAGACATTATAAAGGGATTAAAGCAAGTTTATCTTGGTTTTCGAATACGTTATACATTTATAAAAATCTGGCTTTCGTAAACTTTTAACCATACAGTCAGTATAATAATGAGCATTTTATCACTCGATCTTTCATCCTTTTTAAAATCTTCTTAATCTTCTTGTAAATTCTACAACTTTGATGTTTAAGATTAGTTTTTAGTTTTCTCGATCTCGTTTGAAATTTAATTTACCTGCCATAAATAAATCCTTCTACCTATGCCGCCTTGACCTCCAGCGATATGCAATCTTTAGATGTTGAATAAACATTGGCTAATTGTTACAGAGTTTGAAACACTTTCGACCTAATGAGATGGTTTGTAATAATAACTGTGGAACTTTCTAGTATTTTAGTATCATACAGAACGTTAAGACATTAATTAAACACATGACAAGCAAAGTAGAAAATGGCATGTAACAACTCAATAAGCAGATACCATTTTTCGCGTTACCCAAAATTGCAGTCAGAATCGGTGATGTTTAAATCAGTTAATAAAATTTTATTCTGAAAACAGTAATCTTTGTCGAAGGTATCTTTTATAAGAACTGAGGTAATTTTCGCGGCGCTTCGGTGTTTCGGTGTCTGTTATTTACACATACAACATTAGAGTAAAGGGTTCTCTTCCACAACGATCAGCTTTCATATGGTTCCTGTGGTTAGACAGAGAAACTGAAAATGATCTTGCTAAGAAGACCGGAGAGCTCCAAAACTTTTACAAAACGCAGGGAAATACTAAAGATTGCTAAATAATATCTCTTAGATGGTTTCAAAATTGTTTGCATGGGATTGTCGCAGCAACGAGAACCAAAATCCACGACCAACCCAGACCAAACTATACATGTAATCAATCAATAACTGTACGGTAAGCATCCAGTATTATAACATTTTATGATTATGTGTTTTATACGCGAAAATCAAGTTGTAAATCTGTAAAGCATAACGTACAGATACAATTTTTGCAGCGTTTCGGTGTTTCAGTGGCTGTTTAATGTTTACACATAAAATAGTTCAAGCGCGTACATTTTCCCGCCATTACTCACCGAATTCCCGCGCTTTGACCGACCGGAACAGGCGATTTTATTTTTTACGCCCACTTCAAGATTGTGGACTGTCACGGCCCATTTTTTATTCGTAAATTAATACCTAATGGCTATTGATGGTTGTTAATGGTTAGTTAGAGTTAGAATTGGGTCAGGATTTCTTTTTAAGAACTTTGGATAGACATACAAAAAATCGTCAAATGCTGCCAGAGAGCTGATGGGTTAGTGTAGTGTTCATGAGGTCCTACGTTCGAAACTCGTCATGCTCATCTTTCTTCGGCATTCTTTTTCTCGAAATTGTTCCGAGTATGAGGGACACTCTGGCCAGAGCCATTTCTGAGAACTAGTGCGTTCCATTTAAAAACTGTTTGGTCGCATCGGACAAATGGAAAGCGGCCTTCGACAGAGTTTCAGTCCACCGAGATTGTTCTTAAATTTTTTTTCAAACCTTGGGAAAATATGAGCCTCGATATTTAATTCTTATAAGATAAGTTTTAATAAAGAAAAAAGTATCTAGTATA